>JAGDQP010015897.1:0-14723 GCA_022664845.1 Lepisma saccharinum | reverse complement strand
CACAGACAGCGGTACTAGAAATAGTATAGTCCAAATTTATAATAATTGTTTATATATATATATATATATATATATATATATATAAACAATTATTATAAATTTGGACTATACTATTTCTAGTACCGCTGTCTGTGGAATCGTATAATGTATTCATAATTTATGACATTCAAAATAAATTTTATTCCAATACAAGGGACAGTCAAGTGAAACTTGGCGGAAACCTTTGTAAGAAAAGCACTTAATGACATATCAACACATAGCTCGTGGAAGTGTGCGTCTGTGTCTGGTGAGTAATGGAAACTTTCAACTAAGAACAGCGTGGTATGGTCTAGTTTCTCATAGTCGAAGGACATACGACGCCTAATCGCCCCAGGATGAAAGCTGGGTATGGTCAGCATTCTTTAAGTGTTGCCCTCTACAGGAACTGAGTCTCAAAGTTTCCAAGCAGCTGGTCGCCTTTACAGGATGATCCAAGACCAGGACAAGCCCATTCCGTCATCACAGCAACTTTTGATAAACTAGTGCCGGAAGTTAGATTACAGAAGAGCAATTGGCCGCTATTGTCACTAACCATGGCAGTGTGCATACAATACTGCATTATCCTGAAGATGGACCAGTAGGTTCTATGAAATATCTAATCGATAAACAAAAATTGACACATCTGCGGCTCTATCAATTATTTAATTTGAGAATTTTGTTTTTCAGTACTTTAACATTAGTTTGTATGAAAATGAAAATGCTTAATTCTAAATATTTTACCGCCAAAGATTAATAAGAGCTTCGGTTTTAATGGATGAAGTCCATGTAAAATACGTAAAACAATCAAGCAATTTTCAGACTTAAGAAAGTACACAAATACCACTTCCAAATTGTACAAACTTGCAATTAGCCTTAGACATTGGAATTTAAATTTGAATTTAGTTTTTAAGGCTTTTAGGCACCTTTGGCTTAGGCCGCCTTGGACCTTGTAATCCAAATTGGAACAGCTATGGCCAAAAGATTTTATGCATATCTATAGGTGACTTTCCTTCTTTCAGAAATAAATATACTGCAATATCGTATGTATTCGTTGACTTGCAAATATATGAAAACTTGTTTGACGTTCTTGTGTAGAAAGTATTACATTAATGTATATTCAAACAAGGGTGATACAAAACATTAACCTTTTTCGTACCCGAAAACTTTCTAAGTCCAAATATTGCACCAAATCCCATCTTGGCCACGTTTCATCCCACAAACGGATATTTTGTTACCCAACCGTGATTTTTTTAAAACTTTTATTAACAGATGTCATACGCAGGAGGATCAGCGAATGCTACGAATTGGGGAATATTTTCTAAAGACATGCGTCAAAACTTTCATCTATAGCTGAACAAATGCATGAAATGTATATGAAATAAACATGATATACACGTAAAATTAATTACTACGAAAGAAAACAAACTATTATTATTGTGTCACCACTTCTTAGAACCGTTAATGGGTCTATCAGAAAATGAGACAGGGCGAAATTCAAACAGTTTTTGTTTTGTACTGTGTGACTATAATGTGCATGTTTTTGTTACCCTCAGTTGAAGATACTGTATCTGTAACTGGGGGTGATGAAAGTTATATTGAAGAATTCTTGTTCAAAATATACAGTACAAAAGTCTTTGTTATGAATATACACCTGTTCAAGTGCTGTATTTGAAACTGTGGTTGTTATTTGATGAACTTTTATGAACTTTTTAAAGTATAATTCATTATTTACTATGTTAATTGTTTAATAACAATTGAATCCTCCAATGTTAAAATGGGCTAAGTCAAAATTAACCATTTTTCCCCTTGAATTTATACAAGAGACCATTGATCTTTGTTAAAATGAACTACGAATGATCTTTTGATCATAACAATTCAATACAATCAGTTTTTAGTGCGTGTTATAACGCACTAGAGTTATTGATTTGTTTTCTTTTAACAAAGTATCTGGCGTAATGTTTCAATTCATTGATAAACTCGATGCCTTAATTACGTCGAGATGTTCTCGATCATCAGGGAACGTAAAAGAATTCATAAAGTTTAGAAGTTCGATAACCGTTCTTGTGTGGGTTCTGGCTTTATGCCCATTTTTTCGTAGTGTTATTGTTAATGCATTGCTTAAGCTAACACAATCAATAATGCTCATTATATTCCCCAACTTATGTGCCAAATTTATTACTTTCTACTGGAAAAGGCATATTCTTGAAAGTGTCTATCAGCGCTGAAAAGGGAGAAAAAAATCTATCAACATTTACGTCACACTCCTGACTCAAAATTATTTTATGATGATAATTAGAAAGAACTATCAACATAAACACTTGCAATGCGGTTTGAGATGTTTAATTTTGAGTAAATATTCCACTACTACATTCAAATTAACATAATTCCATGAACATTCCTTACTTTTTTATTGAATATTATGTTAAAAGGGAATAACAAGAGAAACTGTCTCCTGTGAGTCACGAAAACCAACACGAAACTTCCACAGTTCATTGACGATGTGTTCAAATGGATGTTCCTGCAGTACTACGTTTCGAAGTTTCGTGGAATTATCACAGGACTTCAAAGTTTTCAAAATTTTGTTGTGAATGCCTGGAGGGTAGGCAACACTTCTTCATACATATGTGTTGAAGTTATGCATTTTCCATTAACTTTTAATAAAAGGTTGCACTTAAGATGATTTAAATGTTAGATTAAAGTTTTTGATGAAGTTGACGTGTTAATTCATTGTTCTGATCCCTGCCAAATGCGAATATTATATAAATACAGGGTGACCCAAAGGAAACTTCCCATCCCGTTAATTTCGTAACCAATTGATTTCCAGGAGGAATTCCGACACATGTTCCTTTTCATTTAAGGGAGAATGTGCCATCGTAGTCAGGAATTGCATGCTGTCCCATTTTATTGTGATCTAATGACAGAAGTGAAATTTTCTTAAATGACAACATGGGTCAAGTAACACATCATGTCAATTGTCTTCAGGTTCTATTTACAAAAGCAAGCGAAAATTTAGTTTCTTTGAAAACTTTGAGAGAAATTGCGTTTGCAACTCTCAAATATTATAAACTAACAATTGATAGGTAAGGTAATATTTTACATTATTTAATGTATGAGTGCTCCAACTGCCATCATTAGTATAAAAGAACTCCTCGAAATATCACTTTGATACATTTAAATGTGCTATCATATGTTTTGTAATCCAATATCACCCAAAACCTGCGATGAATACGTTAATGCCGCGAATTTCAGATCAGCATTGTGCGTTGAGAAGGAAAAGCACAAGGGTTTGAACCCTGCTGCCAAACATCTTGCCTGAGTAGAAGTTAGAAGGCAGGGCTTTTGTTATGGTACCAACTCAACATTCAACGTATGAAACTGATCAAAACTCTGGACATTTTCAGTCAGCATATTGTCCCACTTGACCCATATTGTCATTTACGAAAAATTACTTTTTGCCATTAGACCACAATAAAATGGGACTGCATGCAATTCTTGACCACGATGACACATTCTCCCTTAAATTAATAGGAGGGTGTGCCGAGATTCTTCATGGAAATCAATTGGTTTCGAAATTAACGGGGTTAAGTTTCCTTTGGGTCACCATGTATGTATATATTATTCGCTTTGACAGGGATCAGAGCAATTAATTAACAAACCAATTTCATAAAACACTTTAATGTGACAATTAAATTATCTTAAGTGCAACCTTTTATTTAAAAAGTGAATGGAAAATAAACATAGTTTCAACACATATGTATGAAGTGTTGCCAATCCTTCAGGCGTTCAGAACAAAATTTCGAAAACTTTTAAGTCCTGTAACTCGTGTTCCGCAAAACTCCGAAAGGCAGTACTACAGAAGTTTTCATTTAAACATATTACCTATGTATTTTGGAAGTTTCATGCTGATTTTCGTGTCCTACATAAGACACTTTCCTTGTAAAACAAATTTTGAAGTTTTGCCATAAATTACCAAATGTTGAGTTTTTGAATGTCTTGGATTGTGGAAAAATATCTTCATTGGACTCATAACAGAACCAGAAAATTGATACTTCATTTTATAGAATACAATTTAAGTGGCAACATTTCTTCACTCTTATGAAAAGTTGGTATTTCTGACTTAGTCCCTTTTAGAATTGGAAGATTCAATTGTAAAAGTATGAATATATATTTGCCAATTTTTTGAGTTGTGCGAGTGGAGCTCTTCAGGAGTGTTACGTATCGCAGCTTTGATACCTAAGCTCTAGAAAGTGGTGATATCCACAGATGCTAAAGTTGGCATGCTGATCACACATTGTAAGTAGATTTTTTTGACATAGAAATCGCATGTTATGTATTGGATATACAACAAAATAAGTATTAGAAATTGGAGATCGACGGTATCCTTGATTTTGTTTTGTAATTTTTCAGTTGTAAACATGGAGAAGTTAAGTTTAGTTGCAGGAACTTACTAGTGGCAACAAACTTGTGGGTCCGGTGATTACTGATAAGGGATGTGCGTGACCTCGAAAACTCAGAACCGCACGGAAATGTACTTAGAATATAAACTGCTTATCCCAAGAAGTGGTATAAGTCATTCCCATGCAAAACGCAGCTGTTGTCTGTTAGCGCCATTCGAACAGGTACTTACTCTAGTTGTGTGAATAATATAGCTGCAGTAGGAGGCCATCTTTTGGAGTGTTCGGTTGTGGGTTATACTGTAAAGAGTGCACATCGTTATCATGAGGCGAATAAATCCCATGTATATTGTCAAACTGTTCGAAGCAAAGTTGCAACGTGCTGAATACGGAAACGTAATCGGAGTCGAGGGTATAGAGTTCGCGAATATGTTATATAGCATAATAATTCACAAATAAAATGGGGATGACGCAGAAATGCATGAAGATACGCTGGATAACTATAGTGATTTTGGAGGACAGGAGGAGCCCATACCTTAAGTCTGTCCGTCCAGCAGTACAAGACTTTCATCTCCAGAGCAACAGGACCCTTCCTTTAAGTGAAAGTGAGTATGAACCATCTCAACCCAAAATGTCGAGGGCCAGTATATTACAAGATATTGATGACAACATACTGGAGAACATTTATATAGACTATTACAATCGTGGCTTCAACTCCTATAGCAAACTTATGAGGCGCTATAAGTGCATTCGAATTAAATCAAATTGCAAGGTTATATTAGATTATGTGACTAGCAAAAGGTGAGATCGTCACTTCAAGGGAAACAGGCTGTCACAACTAAAAACTATGAAAGAGTATGTAATGTCACAATTTGATAGGGCAAGAGCAAATGGATCTGCTGTTCACTAATGGCATCTGCAAATGTGGGCACTAGAAGCGTCTAAAGTGGTTGGCCTGGACAATTTCACAGCTTCGATTACTTTTATCAACAAACTTAAGGCTGAATATGGCATTTCTTCCAGGCATATTACTATGTTCGTCACACTTAAGAACATACAGTACAAGAAGAATACAGCAGTATTCGTCATAAGGCACAAGGGTTTGTGGAGGAAGTGAACAAATATGGACGAGATGTGGACAAAGAAAATTTTTGGAACAGTGACCATAGTTCATTTAATTACGAAATGTTTCCATTGTCAACACTATCTCACAGACGCAAGAAAACAACAGCTGGTGTGTTGCAGTCTGTGCATAGCTCTACATACAGCTATACAATTGATGTGGCTTTATTAATGAGTGGCAGATTAGCTAATAATCTCTATACCTGTTTTCCAGAGCCACAAGTTACTTTTGGCCCAAATGTTTCGAAGAAACTTGAAGCAATATGTCCACAAAATATTCATGTGAAGGCAAGAAAAAGTGGCACAATGACGAAAGAGCATATGAAAAGTTTTCTAACTACCATCCTTGGTGAACATGTACGTGACGATGTGAAGAGTCTATTGCTGTGTGATTCCCGTTCAGGCCACAAAGATCGTACTCTGTTAGATGAAAGTTTTCCGAACAAGGATGTTACGCTCAAGATATAAGACAATAAAATATTGCCAACCACCGAAGACAAAAAATATTGCCAACCTCTTGATGTGTACTTCTTTCGGCAATATAAGCTCTACGTGTGAAGGATCGTTGATTTTGTAAGACTACAATGTCAAAAACCACAAGTAAAGTTACACAATCATCATTTCATCATAGACTTCACTCTGTGCTATACAATCAGCTTTCTGCATGAAGTACAAGCATATGTTAGAATATCGTTGACAGGTGACATACCAATATCATCGTTTGAAAATGTAATTAGTTTGGAGTTTGATATTGGACTACTGTTGAATGCAGAAGTGCGTTGAATCTGAAAAAGTGGCTTTAGTCAGATGTGCATTTTGTTCTGTTCCACTTTACTTTGACCACTTGATTGAAATCCCACACCTGCACTTTGAGGACTGCATAGCGGTGCAACACTATCAGGTTAGTGGAAAAGGTTTGTTGTTCAGATAGCCTAATTATTTTAAGCAGAGGGAATTATAGAAATTTGTCACAACATTACAATATATGTGTTTTGGTCCTTTTATGTCGATACTTTGTTTCTTCGCGTTACCAAAGTCCCTCTCTTAGACCCTGAATAGGTGATAATTCAAATGTCTCTCATGTTATAAGACGCGCAATTTTGCGTGTAAATGGTTCATACCACTGTTTTTGGGATGAGCGATTTATATTCTAAGCACATTTTTGTGTGGTTCTGAGCGTTCGAGGTCAGGCACATCCCTTGTGAGCTCGTTACCCAGTCCGCAGATTGACGTGTCTGAAGGATGAAGGATCATGTCATAGGGAACGTCATATTAAAATGTCAGCAAATATCACGTGATATTAGACGTCATGTTAGTACCACTTTGGTACCATATCAGAAGAACATATTTTGGTCGATTTTAGGTCATATTTTTTATTCATTTTTATGGCGCATATTTTGTCCTAATTACTACTTTTGTGTTTCAAATTTGCATAAATAGGTAGCTACAAGATATCACTCACTTGTTTGGTATATTAGTTTTGATATTGTTATTGTAATTTACTCCTCAGTTGGTTCATCGCTGGGTTTTAGCGCGTGGTAAAACTTGGACTACACTTTGTGAAGCGGCCCAGATACCTCTCTCTTTCACTGCGTCAGCCAGGTCTGGTGAATTGTTGTAATTGGGTTATCTTCGGGAACCGTTTTTCTACTTGCTCCCTCTGCAACTACGAGCATCCTGTGTAAAGCTTTCAGTCAAAACAATTCACAATATATTCCTTCTCGTCATACTGCAACAGGTATTTACTCACACAAGACCAAGCAAGAAAATTTGTCGGTTAGAAGATCCCGAGCGCGGAATTCAATTTTGCGCATGCGAGTATTGTGGACAATTAGACGGATAATGTACGTCCATTTTTCCCCAAAGAAGTGACGACTTTTCTGTCCAACGATTGATGGCGTTTCTCCAGCCGTATTCGTTGCGTATAAATCATGTCAGAATCAGAATATACAGACACACGTCATGTTTTAAAATTGTACGTAAATAATGCGTACCGTTTTCGTCGGTGTGTTACTTGGGTACGTACTGTATGTGTACCGGTACTGTAATTGTATAATGTGTTAATTGTGTATTTTTTTAGAATATGTACTGTACTGCAATACACGATATTAATTTACTAAATTCGTAAGTACAATGTATTCAGTAATATGCTTTACTCTTCAGTAAATTATTTGGTGCACATTCAGCAAAGAAAGAAGTTTCATTATATCACGAATACTTTATGACCTTGGTGTAAACAAATTACCCAACATATTTGCTATAGTGTACCAGAATAAACAAAATTAATCACGTAAATGATTTATAAGGAAGGGATCAGAGTTTCGTAAAAGAGTTTGAACGTATAGGTATGAATGATGCACTTATATTTTTATAGTAAATATTCTTACAATGTTGTATATTTCTTGTTAAACAAGATACTTTCAAATTAATAGATAATATACGGAAAATTCGAATATAAACTGTTTGTTTTAAAACAATGAAAAGTAAATTGTCAAAATCATGTTAGTTCCGTCATTACTGAAATGAATAATTTCTATTCAAGTTATGTGAGGTATATAACAACTAAAGCACTTGTTTCCACAAAGTTCAACAGTTTGTAAAACCTGAAACGCGCCATGAATCTAAATTCGGAACCGTGTATAAATTTAACTCAATAAATTTAGGAACTGGAACGAGTATATTCAAAGAATAATAAATAAATAAATGAAATTGGATGAGTATGTATCTCCATATGGATGGTATTTTTGACATTTCAATGTCTACATGAGAGAGAGAGAGATAGAGAGAGAGAGAGAGAGGGAGAGAGAGGAAGAGAGAGAGAGAGAGAGAGAAAGAGATAAAGAGGGAAATAATTATCATGAACAAAGAATATACCTTGGGAATGGAAGCAAATAATTGATGTAACAGTCATTGATATTTCTGGAGAAATAGGGACAGAGAGAAATACCAAATACTGCCATATATATGGTCCCAGTGCTCCAGAACACAAACAATTCGATGCGAGAGAATGGCATTTGATATGAAATTTTTCACAAAAGCTACAAGCACTGAAGAAAAATGAAACTCAAACATTTATGAAATTATTTCGATAAATCCACACGGAAACATAACCTGCAAAAACGTTAGCTGTTTTATGTGTGTACATAAATACTCAATATAAGAATTATCTCATCATCACCCATGAGATTAACATAATAGTATTGAATAGCGCTTAGCACAATAACCTTTTGAAGTGAGATTGTAGCACACAAAAGAAAAACAATAGGAGAAAAATATACCCATGCGAACAATAATGTATTTCTTTCTTTTTCATTACTCTCGAAACGGAGTACAAAGAGAAATTTAACCGGAAATACGTACTTGAATATCTGCATCCAATTCAGTTGTCAATAACTAGGTGGGTAAGCACGTGACTGCCTCGCAAAATAGTCATTAATAACCAGGTGTGCATACGCTGAGGCAGGTAAATGGGTAACGATCGCTATGAACAAAGGGGGAGCCGGTGAGGTTGTCATTTGTTTAATGACGCATTCCATTTGTCATTACAAGCGCTGACACTAAATATATGTAACCAGCAGACACGCATGTTGTATTTGTTTAGGCCATATATTTATAATTTTTCACGCGTGCGCACGCATATATATATATATATATATATATATATATATATATATATACGTGGAGTATGCATAAACGTACAGATGGTTAAAGCGTAAGCACTCTTTCACACCTCACACGATGGTAGATTGTTATTATTTCAGGTCAATTGCAAGATAAGAGGAACAATTAACGATGTGAGTCTGAATGGAAATTAACCTCGGGTGAAAGACCGCCTTTTCTCTTAAGAGTTGATCGCCTTACATTTATGCATTAAAGAAAACTAAATTATTACTTTTTATCTTCCCACTTTCATTGTTTTTGTATTATTTTTGTTTTTCCATGTATTAATTGAAGAGTACAAAGGGAGAAAGGCGGGATGTCCAAGAGAGGTAATTTCTGGTAAAACGCATTTGAAAGTCTTAACTCTCTCATTTATTCCCACGTACCGGTAATTATTATTCTACAACCGCTACATCTTGTGGATTATTTGCGTTTCTGGATCGAAACACTCCTTGCTGTTATCTGTCATTTTGTAGTATTTATTACAAGTGAAAACTTATTTTAAAAAAAAATGACAGCACCCTTGTTTTCTCGTATTCTTCAACTGTGTTATTTTTATATGCTATTCAACCATAGACCCTTTGCCATGTTTAGGGAAGAATACAATGGTCTATACTTTAGTCAAAACTAGAATACTATTCATGTATATAATTAAAATTATATAATCGCATATCCTCAAGTCGTGTGGCAATATTGATACATGAAATACATTAATTGCTCAGGAATAAAATTAAATTTGTAAATCTGCTTTTAAAAATACAGTAAACAATAATACACAATCGTTAAGAAAATTAGGAACGACTTAAAAGTTCTCTCAATTCATCACAGGTCAGACGGAAAATATTTGAATACTCTCCGTAAATTTTAACATAGGAGTCACTATTAATATATTAACGGTTATTTTGGGCAGTTATGCTGAAACTTCGAAAATAATGCAATACTGTTAATTACATAGCAAGATATCACAACTAATCGTCTCCCAATACACTAACAAGAATCCACTTCCTTGTAACCGAAGCATGAAATTACAGGAATTATGGGCATAAATAGTATATAATATCGAAGAACCTAAGGACGATTAGTTATACATACGTACGGCCTGAAAACAGTTTAAAAGTTCTGCTTATGTTAGAGTGATCAAATTTTCCAGTCTTGGTAATTTACATCCTACGTCCTGCGAAGATTCTCGTCGGAGGTCTAAAATTCTGAGTGATTACTTTAAAGTCCTTTTTTTTAAAAAAAAAAAACAAAAAAACATACAACAGTGTTTACTGGTTTCAACAACCCATCTGTTAAAGAAAGTTAAAATAATTTATTTGACCGTGCTTTTAGACAGACGAAGGCATGTCAACAAAATGGGAGTTAGAGCTTCCAGAGAAGAGGAAGGTGGTTTTTGACCAACATTTAGCGACCACAAAAGTAAGCGAAAAGTTGTGCATCGCAAAGAAGGAAAGCAAAGGATGAAATCAATGGTTATTCTAAGTGGTTTGATCCGAACGTAAACGCAATTTACAAATCCTAAATATCAAATAGGTCCCAAAATATTAGCTCATTCGAGTGATAATAAAGATGATATTAATAATGTAATGAATGTGAACAATATTAAGGAGGTAAGTCTTTACATACTGAAGAACGTGTAGGTGAGAAGAAATGGCCGAAAAACATAGCTTGGATTGATAAATGTATTGAGTTTCATGAGGAACGAAAACAAGCAAGGCAACAATTGCTAAACAATATAACCGAAGCAAATGTAAACCACTGTTGACTACAGTAACGCACGAGCTAACGCCACACGTGGTATTAGAAACAAAATGTTAACTATTTTTATACAGAACATTCAGAAGATAGAGGTTGACGGTAAGGCAAATAACATAAGCAATGTACATAAAGGGTTAAACTCGTTAAGAAATGGGTACCAACTGAGATAAAGGATCATTAAATATGAACGTGGATGACACAGATTTAATAGGAGACTAAATAGATACGCTACAAAGTAATAGAAACTTGAAATGAGAAAATACTACAGGTAAAAGCAAAGAAAACGTGTAAAAACAAGTAGAAACACGAAGGAAGAACGCAAAAGAAATATGGCAATTAAGATTGGATCATAAAGAAAATACAGAAGTACTGTACTTAGGAGCATATGTAAAAAAGCAGAAACAAAGTTCGCGGAAGGAGTAAAATGTCGCTTGGCGTCGACTAACGAATATTTCTATTCAGCCCAGAATCTTCTAACACCGTGACAAATATAAAGAAATTCGAACTTGAAAATGTACAGAACGGTTATTCTACCGGTAATACTTTGTGGTTGAAGAAGTTAAAGTATGATCTTTCCATATGAACATAAATTATATGTGTTCGAAAATAGGATATTGAGACTGATTTCGGACTGAAGAGGGATAAGATGTTTATCGTGTCATATCTTGTTATATCATGTGAACGTTTCCCCCTGGGTCATTGAAACAACAATTATGAAACAGGAGGTTCCTGATCTTTGTCTCTTTTTTTTCTCTAGAAGTGAGAAAGCAATAAGTAATATGGACAGGAAGCTATTCAGACAATTTCGTCTTCGAAACTTGTGCCCAAACTGAGTAAAGAATGGACAATGGTTGATGAAATGCACTCTTGTTAATCTATTTCATTACCTTTTAACAAACTAAGTTCAAGAAACTTATTGTTTCAGCCACATTTAGCCAAGATAACAACATAATATAGTTGATGAAACCTATACCTAAGTTTTACGTCTGCTTTATTAGAGTAGTCAAGATTCATTATTCAGACTCGAGTTGAATTACAAATTAGCTTTATGTATGGTTGGCTTAGGCCAATCCAGGCTGTCGAATAGTGTTTTGCGTCAGTTAACTGCTCCACATGAAATGTGCTTTATACATTATCAATTATGTACATTAGATATACATTTAATTTTCAACGATCTATAGTAAGATACATGTGGATGTTTTATTTAAGTATTATTGAACTTTGACATGTTCCTATATTCAAGACAATCCTATTAAACGCTTCCGTAAGATGATAAATTCCTAAACTACCGAATGTTTAAATCGTGATTTGAGACCTTCTTTTCTAATTCTGAGCTCATTCCAAGTTTTGTATATTTTTAACAACAGATATTACAGAAATTATCTCAAGCAGAAGTTTCGCAATACATGAACCGTAGATACGAATAAAGAGAAAGAAATAATAATGAGTATGTCCAACCAAAGGGACACGTGAATTTTAGTTGTTAAAAGTTGCTTTCTGAAAACAAGTGAACACAAGAATTGAGTAAAAGAAAAAATAGAGGAAAGCTATCCTGGTCTTAAGTCCAAAAAGTCCTCATCTTTCACAACTACTCCAGTTGGAACACAACAAATTTCACTTTGATGTAAAGAATTCAGAATTCAAGTCACATATACTAGGAGAAAGAGACCGCGCAAAGCGGATTTCTTCTTATACAAAGAAGAAGAAAAAGGAAAACGGCAAAGAAATTGGTGTGTTTGGCTGAAAGTGATAGTAAAGCTTAGAGATGAAGGAGGTTAAGGAGAGAGAGAGAGAGAGAGAGAGAGAGAAGGAAAAATCTATTTTGCCACTTTTCTTACTCTGTCGATGCGGCTTGCAAGCAAGCTGCCGGCAAACGATCAAAGAGGTCTTCCTTCGTCTCTCTTATCCGAATACCCCTTAGTCAGTTGTCTGCCAATAAGAGGACGATTTTGAGGTCACGTGCTCAGTCAAGTGGCACGAAAGGGGGCATTCCTTTCCGTCTCATAATTGGGTTTTCAACCCTCTAACGTTCTCTGATGGTTGGCCCCAAAGTTCTATCATTTTGACCAACATCAAATTCTCAGTGTCTTCGTAGCCAATATTGTACGAGCTCCAAATAACAAGGAAACAGCTTGTGGATACATCCACAGCCACATGACCCGATTGCAAATAATTGGATTTGATTTGATTTTGATAGTTCAGTGTAGCATGTTGTACGGTAAAGAAAGAGAGAGATAGTTATACATATTGTTTCGATCAAAATTTCATTTCCGTATTATTATTAACAAATTAGGATTCTTATACGATTATTAATAAACTAGAATTTTTAAATGATTGTGTAATAAGTTCCTGTAAATTTCTGTACATGAGAAACTGTTGAAACATTCCAATTGTAGCACGAAGCATGTTTGAGAAACATTGCTTTACTTTGTTTCTGTATGTTTTAGTATACATTTCTTGAAAAGTAAATTGTAACCGAAATTCTGTTTTCACAAAATTTCAATATTGCAGTGAACTTGGCAAGGAACATTCATTGTAATGTTTTTCAACTAGTAGCGAATGGTGTTGTAGTAATCAAATTCGTTCATGTCACTTAACATTTCGAAAGACAATATTAGAATATTTTTAGCAGTTGCAATAAAAGTAACACTTGATCAAGTCAAAACTACAATATAAGCACACATTATGCAGAAATGAAAGTGAAGTTCAGTGCATGCAGCAAATGTGTATGTTCATGAACTAACGAAGATATATCAACATGCACGGCAGTGCATGAGCCAAGTTCTTCACGTCAGAAAACTTCAGCACTGCCAGAAGCATGTTATACAGGAACAAGAGTTTATGGCAAAATCGACGATTTGGGGGCCCCGTGAGAAAAAAGATGTTAAAGATAGGAATATGAGCTTTTGCCGTTAAGGAGATATGGTAAATATGTGCAGATGTACAAAATTTCATATTCGTATCTCAAACTATGTTCTAGTTGTGGACCCCTGAAATTGCACATTTTAGGCTAACTGACTCACTCACTCACTCACTCACTCACTGACTGACTGACTGACTGACTCACTCATCATATTGTTTAGGGTGTTTGGAGTAAGCTACAAACATTAAATTTGGTATGAAGGTAGAGGATGATAAGTAGATAAAGGAAAAATTTCGACATTTTGAAAAGGTCGCCATCTTGGATTCAAAATGGCCGCCAAACCTAAAATTTCAAAGAATACACAGCCTAAACGGCTAAAGATAGAACAGTGAAATTTGGTATGAAACTACATCATTGGTAGCAAATTAAGAAAACTTTTTAAAAATTTGAAAAAGTCGCCAACTTGAATTCAAAATGGCCGCCAACCCTAAACTTTTAAAGAATACACAGCCTAAACGTCTGCCGCTAGAATAATGAAATTTAGTTTGAAAGTACAACATTATTTGTAGATTATGAAAATATTACAAAATATCTCTAAAGACGCCATCTTGGATCCAAAATGGCGGGCGTCATAAATCCATTTTCCAACTGCTTGAGCCAGAGAAACGAAATTTGGCATAATGATGTATTATCAAGAGTAGTTTAGGAAAACATAACAACGTTTTAAAAAAATTCACCATCTTTGATTCAAAATGGCAGCTGAAATACCATTTTTCACATCGTTTGAGATAGAGAAATGAAATTTGGTATGACAGTGTATCATCACGAGTATGTCACGAAAATATAAGAAAACGTTAAAAATGTGTCCATCTTTTATCCAAAATGCCCGCCTAAGCCCCACTTTATAA
>JAGDQP010015896.1:0-29602 GCA_022664845.1 Lepisma saccharinum | reverse complement strand
TCAGATCGAGGAATTTAGGCCCTTCTCGTGGCAGAATCGGCCAAGATAAGGAGGAGGAGTGGGTGCGACTATCCCTGGGAGCGGAATAGTGCTGGCTGCTCTGACTCGCTGGCTTTTATTCAGTTCTGGTCTGCTGAGTCTGCAGTTCTCCGCTGTTTTCTGTTCCGTCGCCTGCCTTCGGTCTTTGTGGTCGGCTCCGTCCGTCTTTCACTACCATTTGTTTACGAGTATGAGCACATGCTTTTACTCGCTAGCGTACTCCACCATTTACTACAGCTTGTTTGTAAACAAACAGCACGTGCTTCGCGCGTGCTGTGTTAGCACTTGTGTTTATACACATTCTGCAGTTGATTACTCGTCACTTTACAATATTTACTTGAGTTTGATACAAAGCTCTTCAATTGCTATATAGCATTCTTCAGAGATTTCAAAAAGAGGCAAATATGAGTAAAGGAAAGTTTTCGTTTAACGTAGTATTCTATTTTCTACTGAAATACTTATGAGTGACAAGTTGTTCTCTCTTTATTAATAGTCATTTCTTATTGGAATTTCACGGTCTCCAAGAAAATTGCATTGGTTTGGAAAATAGGATTGAAAGTTAAAAGCGTAATCCCTTTTAAATCATCTTTAAACGTAATTTCTTCTTCTAAATAGTTTATTTACAGTATACGTTGCAAAGGAAAGTTGAGTTGAGTTTGTAAGTTTCCAGCTGCTAGTGGTGGAAAATCCATTTTGTTCGAGTAAAGATACCAAATGAGTGTTCTAAAATACACACGAAGTTTCATTCCCATCTGAATTCTAAACAAGTTAGAGCTGTGATTCCACCACAATCGCAAAAGCTCATTTCCCTTGATATTATTTGGTGCATGGAATATATTTTTGATATGGGCTGGAAACATTGACAATGGGGTTTCTAGGAAAACTCAATGGTTAGCTAATTATATTTCACTTTTCCCCTTATAGAGAAGCTTATATTGAACTGTTATGGAAATTTCATGTAAGTAGTATAGGGGTAAGCCCTTTGGCCCCCGGCGCCTTAAGAAAGTTACCTATGCTTATACACATCATTTTTCGCTATTGTATTTCGCCTTTCCCCATAGAGAAATGACTAATTTCAATTATTAGGTAATTTAGATGTAAGTTAGCGGGGCGCGAACCCCCCAGATAGCACTGTTTCTTCATTCGTGATGGAAATTCCCTTAATTTTACCTTGTTAGGCTTCACGTGATACGAAAAGTACATTTCAAGCTTGATTTTTTAAAAGGTAAAATATGCTTGAACTTAACAACCCAATTTCAAGCTTGATTCCCTTGCCTGAACAAGACACTTCGTGCCTTTGGAAACTCAAGCATGATTCAAGTTTGATTCAACTTTTTTGCTTGACACGATAAACTTGTTGGCTTGTCATTTCAAGCAAACACAAGCTTGATTCAAGATGATTTTGCTATGTGGGCCGCTACCTACGAAACTTACCATTGCATATACACACAACTGCTCGCTATTTTATTTACCCTTATCGCTTAGAGAAATAATATTTTGTATTATTAATACATTTTTATGTAAGTAGTTCTAGGGCAAGCCCTCCTGTACCCCGGATGACTATCTTTGCCCATGCATGCGCACTTTGACTGAACTAGTTTAGCAAAGATCTTTCGAAGGACACCTTAAGCATCTCCCTCCACATCATGGTTCATGCGATATATTTTGACAAGGGTTGGTAACACTAGAAAATGGGGTTCCTGTGAAGCGAGAATATCCGCAATATGTTTTTATTGTGTCGAATAATATTAATGGCAAGTTTGGTGCTTCTATGACTAAAATAATGGAAGTAATTTGAAAAATATAATTTCATAGAAAATAGGCTGGCAGCACTGGTAAGTAGGTTGCTTGGAGACGCAGGCGAACTCAGTGTTTTTGTATACTATCGAATAATGCTTATGCCAAGTTCGGAGCAGCTAGGTCAAACTAAATGGAACAAATTTTAACAATTAATTTTTAAATATGATACTGCACCAATCAGGACGATTCCACGAGCTCTGAGTCTAGTCAAGCCATTTCCAACGACAGCTACGCATCTCTCTACACTTTGTAATTCCTGAGATTTAATTTCTGGACACGGACGGACATCATAAGCGGGATGAGAATACTCTTTTTCTTATAGTTTCACTACCAAGGGACTTAAAACTCATTTCTGAGTGTTACAGATCTCTAAAAAGAGGTTCAAAGCAAGGTTTACACAAAGTATAAACATTAGCGTTATGTTTCAAGATGACTAGTAGGAAATAGTATCAAAAGATTTTCTCTTGTATTAGTATTTTAATAACGTCTTGTTTGATGTTTGTTTAACAAAAGAAATCATACGTTCCTTCTTTTGTTGTGTTCTTTCTAACAAAAGAAATCATAAGTTGTGTTCTTTCACGGGAGGGTAGGTGTGTTACGTAGGAAAGCCTAGCGCCAAACGCCTGGGGCGTTGACGTCGAAGCGAGAACTTGCGGTAGCATGAGTCATTTCAGAGTAAACGAACTGTTGCGAGCTTGTGAACGGCAGAATTCTACTAGTGTTTTCTTCCTTTTTGTAAGCTTTCATTTAACTTCAATTGTTAGTAAGGTTGAAATTTTATAAACTAATTTTGACCTATTTCCATATAGCAAGCAGATCAACTTAAAACTTTGCACACACACACATATATATACCGATGAATCAACAGGGTGGTTCTGGAAATTAGTAAGAGGGCCATAACTCAGTTCCTAGTGCACAGATATCTTTAAAACAAAAAATGTTAATACCAAAGTGCATGTGCGGAATCACATGGTGATGTTTCTGAAAACAGTGGCGTCTCTCGAATACCTCTACGGGGAATACCTCTAACTTTAAATTTTGAATACAAAAGGGGAGGGGTCGATTTTGCTTCCGTTAAAACAAGCGCTAAATTTTGAACAACTTTCAGAGAAAACACTTATCGATAACTTATACCGTTTGGTTGGCAACTAAAAGAGCTAGTGAGTGGTCAAAATTATTTTCGGGTGTTGTAGCTCAAGGGGAATAAAGATTCCAAACTAAAGTGAAACACTAAATGTGTTATGCGGAATCAAACGGTGAATTTTTCGAAAACCAGGGCGTCACGGAAATACTGTTACTGAGGGGCAGCTTCAAAATTATCATCAGAAAAAATGGATGATTTTGCTTTCTCTGAAATTGTAAAAATTTTCAGATGAAACTTTGTTTAATATCTCGCAACGTTTGGCAATTACAAGACTTAATTTGTAAGTCAACAGTTAACTTACAAAGTAGTTCTTGTAACTGGTGAAACCGTGGAAAATTTGTCAGCATAGTCGACCGTGGGGTTCGAACCCACGTGCCTACCAATTACTGCTCTGAAGCCTGAGAAATTACTGTCTGATCAACGAGGGCTGGGTGCGAACGCAATGGAAGCTGTCTGTAAATATGATAAAATTACCCTAAGTACTTCTACTTCGAGTTGTTGATTCGCTTGTTCGCCCGAGCTTTCTCGACGAGCAAGCTCGACACTGTAATAGTGCCTTACACTAACGAGCTTGCTCGTCGAGGAAGCTGATCAGTAAGCTCGACAGTATAATATAAAAAATTCGTCAAGCTTCCTCAAGGGCAGGCTCGTGGAGCAAACTGATCAGCAAGCTCGATACTATCATAGTACAGAGTATACTCGAGCTTCCTCGACAACAAACTCGTAGTGCAATAGTTTAATAGCAAGCTCAATAGTTTAATAGCGCCCTTAGGTGTTGAACTTCGCCAGGTCCAACCTCGAAGTAATCTGATCTAGACTTCAAGACGCAAGGTCGAGGTTGAGTGAGGTTGGGGTCCGGTGAGGTCGAGGTTGAAGTTCCATCATGAGTTTGAGGTTGAAATTTTATTTTGAGATCGAGGTTTCAGTTCCGTGTTGAGGTTGAGAGAAGGCGAGGCTTCGCAACGAGCCGGGAGGACACCTTCAAATTGACGTTGAGTCCTTACCGCATCTTCTCCCCAACCCTATCTTGACCTCAGCCATAATTTCATCAAGGTCATAAATTAATTCTATTCAATTCGAACATCTTGACTCTAAACGTCTGCTGAAGTCAATTATTGGGACGACATATAATAAATTTTAACAGACTGGTTAATGATGCTTATGAAAATTGAATGAGAACATTTTGTATCATCGCGTAATAATCAAAATGTTATTTTTTGTCATTTTTTGGTGGAACTTCGGCCTAGCTTGTCCGAGAGATGAAACCTCTTGTCAATTACTTCTGGACACAGTAATGCCACGGTGTTAGTTGAAGTACTATCGTCTCATTCGTCTAGTTGACTAGTTCGGCTGAGGAATGCCCTGGACAACATCAATCAGGATGCCCAGAAGGGTGTATCGAACCGGTGTGTTTTCGTATTGCCTATCCCAAGTCCGGGACGTAACCGAATGAAACATGACGGCCATGTAAAAGACAAGTGCATAAACATTATCCAACATAATAGGAAAAATATTGCGGATGTCCTTGTCCGCAAGCATTTTTGTTCTTACCTTGCCAACCTCTAATAAGAATGTATGTAAAAATAGATGTTATTTATACAAAGTTGCACGTGTCAATTGATACACATCAAACGTTGCATACACGTGCATTAGAAGTCCAAGTCCGATATTGTGCCCAGGTTGTCAGTGTTGCTAACCTATTTTAAAAATTATTATTTGAAAAGTTGATTCCACGTAGTTGAACGTATCCACTCCAAAATTGGCATATATATTATTGGACACATACTGTGAGTGCCAAGGTTCCAAACCACCCCAGTTGTCAGTATTGCCAACCTATTTTAAATTCTACTTATAGAAATCTACATGCGTCCATTGAATTACACCAAATTTTGCATAATATGCATTAGATAATAAACCTCAACTCACGATGGAACTTCCTCGACCTCACGTAACCTGAACTCACGATGGGACTAACCTCAGATCCATGAAAAAGCTTTAAACTCAACTTCATAATAGAACTTTGACTCCGACCTCTCTCAACCTCACGTTGAAATATCAACCTCAATCTATTCAGCTCCAACCTCACTATGGAAGTTCAACTTCGACCCCTCTCTACTTTAGTTCATGGAGACTTAAATATCGACCTCACTGAACTCAACTTCACGATTGAACTTTTACCTCCCGTCACAACCTCAGATGGACCCTATCAACGTAGACCTCACGATAGAACATCAACTTCAAACTAACGATGGAACTTCAATCTCGACTTCACCCAATGTGCAACTCACGATAGAGCTTCAAACTCAACCTCAGCCTCACGATGGAACTTCAACATTGACCTAACTCAGCCTTGCAATGGAACAATAACATCAATTTCAGTCAATCTCAATCTAGGAATGCACCTCAATCTCGACCCCACTGAACTTCAACCTCACGATGGAACTTCAATACCGACCAAACTCAAACTATAGCTCATGATGGAACTACAACCTTAACCTCACTTAATCACAACCTCACAGTGGGATTTCAACCTCAATCACTGGAAAGAACTTCAACCTCGACCTCAACCTTAACTTTATGCTGTAATTTGAGATTCAACCTCACGATACAAGATCAACATCACGATGGAACTTCAACGTCGACCTCACTAGGTCTAACCTCAACCTCGTTCCTCCTAGACTTCTAGACACGAGTTCAAGGTTGTGAGGGTGAGGTTTCATCGTGAGGTTGAAAGAGATTGGTGTTTAAGTTACCTGTAAGGTTGTGAGGTCGAGGTTCATTGTAAGGTTGCGATTGAGTCAGATCAAGATTGGGGTTGACTAAGGTTAAGGTTCAAATTACGTCGTGAGGCTGAGGTTGAAACTTAATCGTGAGGTTGTAATGAGATTGGGGATCGTTCCTCGTGAGAATGAGTGAGATCGAGGTTCAGGTTTCGTCGTGAGGCTGAATTTGAGTGAGGTCGAGGTTGAACTTTCATCGCAAGGTTGAGATTTCAGTTAAATCGAGATTAAATTTGAATTTTATTTATAGCCTTCCGCAACTAAGGCTCAGGCTGGAATAAGAGAGGGAAAACGATGAGGAAAGGTGGCATCCCGGCATTTGCCTAGTGTGACGGATAAAAACTGGTAGACCTCAGTCAGAATGGCCGGTCGTTGGCATCGAACCCACCACGACCACCCGAATGCTACACCAATGCTCTACTACTGAACTACGGCTGCTCAGTAGATTGAGGTTGAGGTTACGTGAGGTCGAGGTTGGATGAGAGCGAGGACAAAATTAACTACTGAAGATGGTGAGCATCTCAGGATGAGGCTATGGAAAATTAAGTGAGTTTGAACACCAATAATATACGTGCAAATGAAAGTACGTCAGAACTAAAGCTCAAATTATTAAAATATTCGATGATTTCTGTTATTTCGAACATTCGAATATTTGAATACTTCTTGGTAGGACTAGTTCGGAGTCCACTTTACCAAGAACTGTAGGTTCTGTCCTTACAAGCTTTCCAGTTCGTTTAGAATGTTAATATCAAGCAAACAATTAAGCCGGGGAAAAGCATGGTGTGGTATTATGCATAGTTTTCTTTCGAGGTAATACATTACATAAACTTTATACAAAGCAGGACTCGCACTTTCCAGTGCAAATCTACGCACGCCAATCCTCCTTCGAGAAACTGAATAACGTCTGTCCAACACCATTTGTTCTATACTTAGATTTCAGTACCCTGGACGCTCGTTTCCCACTCGCTTCTTCTCCCTTCCCCCTGCCGTTGTCTTTATTAACAAACGATTTTACTAGCACTTGCCATACTCCAACGAGCAGAATGCTCAAATACACAGAGAAAATGAACAAAAATAAAGTACTCGCGTTGTTGCTGCGATTGTCAATTGTTTCGTCCAGCCCCATTTGACTACAGAATTCTTTCATGTGTGTGGAGAGCCAGGTTTACTGCACGTGTATTCAAATATACGTTTGCAAACGATACCGTGGACAATCCCTTGTTCTTTTAAACATTTCTTATCTACTATAACTTTGAATGGACTCCAAATTGGACTTTCCCATTTTTTGCTCCAATGTCGACTACCTTAAACATAGCATTATTTACCTTTCATCCATACTGTTCCTGTTTCAAATTAACCCAGTTTACGTATGTTTTAAAATAAACGTTTATAGCCTTTAAGCATTTTAGACTCAGATCAGGATAGGGTGTGAGAGAGGCTGTTGGCAGGGATTAGCTTTGCAGGCACCATATCGGCATTTGCGTGGTTTAACCGAAGAAACCCCTAGAGAAACCTCAGTCACGGTAGGCGGCCACTGGGATCGTTCCTAGGATCTTGTGATTGTTGAGCCAACGATCTACCAACTGAGCAATTGCCACTTTATGTTTCACGTCTTTATGTGTCCTGTATGCTACTTTCACGTGTATCAATGCGCCAGTTTCAAACATTGAAAAATTGCCTCTCTAAAGATATTTTACATTTACGAACAATCATTATAGATTAATTCTGATTCGTAGTATTCCTTCCATTTTCGAGAATAGAATTGCTACTTTCTGTTCTCTTTAAATACATTGGTTCTATTTTTTGAATTACTGTCAATTAACTTATTTATATACTTTACATTGTATTAACCGTTCAGGCAGCTAGAACCTAAGATCGTCACATTGCTGATGATAACCCTCGGCGAGCACTATTTCGGGGTACGGAGTGGGAAGGTAGCGGTAAAGGTCTTACTTAAGGTATCACTCGACATTTGTATCCTGAAACTGAGGACAACGCTAGGAAACCTAAGTGAGAACGGTATTAACAAATTGATGATATATTCGTCCGCTGATGCAAGCTTAGTTAAATATGTTGATATCACTCACAACTGGTACCGTTCTTAACACTGAACTGTTTGGGAACACTGAACTGTATATCTATGATTTGTCCTAGTACCTTAAATGTTAAGTTTGGTGTAGATACGGCCAATAATATTGGAACAATTTTATGTATTAAATTTCCGAAATTGGTTGGGAACACTGATAATTTTGACGAATTGAAAACCTGTATGACCTGTCCCAGTAACTACAAGCCAAGTTTGGCGCCTGTGATGTCTTCAGTACCTATGTGAACTTTCCCAGTACCTACATGACAAGTTGCGAATAAGGCCAAAAATGTTGGTGCAGTTTTAAACATTAAATTTTATCAATTCGTTTACAACACTGACACCTACTTCGCCCGTAGTACCTCCACGACACTCGAACATATAACTAATGCACATGTATACAGAATTTAATGTTTATAAATGGACGTGTGTCGATTTGTATAAGTAAAGACATTTGTATAAATTTATAAAATATATATTTTATTAAATAGGTAAACTATTTTATGAAACAGGTGGCAACACTGATACTTGAGGACAGAAACTCTCACAAAAATTTTGTATAGTGTTCAATAATGTTTTTGTCAAGCTTGGTTCTGATACACCCAAATTGAAGCAATTTAAAGGAATTAAAGAGTTGAAACAATAGCAACTGAGGTGCAATACTAGACCCGGAATACTTCTACGACCTGGCCCAGTATCTAAGGAATACGTGCGCAGAATTTGGTGGAAATCAAAGGACGCATGTAGATTTGGATTAGTAACAAACATACATACAGACACAGACAGACTTCTTAGTTACTTTATATAGATTAGGTCATCACTGCGGGCCGACCTCACATCGCTGCGGGCCGGGGTGGGCTGCAAAGTTACATGTGGACTGCGGGCTAAACGTAACTTAACGTGGTAGGGGTCTGGGCTTGACTTGTGTGGGTCTGGGGCGGGCCGGAGCGAACTGAACAAGTTAGGGATCTGGCCAGCCCGGCCCGGTCCGGGCTGGTCTAAGCCTGGGGGTGACTGCCGGATGGACAGAACTGAACGGGATAGGGTTCTGCATGACCGGTCCGCGCTGGTCTGTCCTGGGATGGACTAGGGGGCGGACAGAACTAAACGGAGTAGGGGTCTGCTCGGGCCGGGCTGGGATTGCAGGACTCTAATTCGTGCAAATTGTATGTCTTCGCAAAATGATAATGCATTTCAGCTCAAAAAGTATAGTGAAATAAAATCGTATTCGCACATTTATAAACGAAAAAATGAGCCAACTTAGATTAGTCATCAAGAATTACATATCTAAATTGCAAACCAACCAAAGTTAGACAAAAAACAAAAACAAAAACAAAAACACTTTCTGCTCTACTTTTAGTTTAAAATGAGGCTACACAAGAAACAACACTACATTATTGAAAATTGAGTATAGTTGGAATCGTTTTAGCATCCAAATAAAAAGTTATCTTTCGATACAAGTTTACTTGAAATATGATAATGAACTGTATATTTAGAAAAATTAATACCTATGTGCGTTAGTTTACGGTAATCAAGATGACTTGCCACAGTTAAACACTTCAGAAACATACTTTGAATATAAGGTTTAGTAATTGATTACAAAATACTTTCATATTTAAGTTAAATGAATAAAATTATTATATTCCGGAAATGCCATATACTAGAAATTATTAAAGATCTTATTTCAGATTTAGATTCTCAAGACGACCTCTTAAAAAACTTTATCGTATCAAAATTACTTGAAAATGGTATTCAAACTAGAAAAAATCGAAGCTATTGGACTTGAGGGCGATTATCGCAATGAAAGTTTCACTTGTTGTCCATATAGGTTGTTTGCAGGTTGCACAAGTTTTCATCTGTCCATATTGCATATGGACAGGTGAAAACATACAAACTTGTAATTTTCACTGCTTAGAATAATAATTTCCAACAGCGCTTATAATAATTTTCGACATAGCCACTAAAAGTTACGTACTCTTTATCATATACGCCTGTGATGGGATGTAAAACTGATTAACTTGCTTTTTCTTTCTCACGGAGACAAGTGCTGCAAAGTGTAGGTGCAGCAATTCGTTGCGATTGCCATCTCTCGTGCGCCATCTTTGCGCATTGATTTAAAATTGAACGGGTAATGTGTGATCGTTAGCTCCAAACGAACACTTTTATCCGGTGGAGAGAAATCCCACGCTCAAAAGACAAACACAAAATTACCGTTTCATTATTGATTGATTGAATTGTTAACGTCCTAAACGAGGTACTGAGCTTCTAAAGACAGGTCATAAAGTTTTTGTTAAGATGGGTTCCGAAACACACCGTTCAATTGAGCCCGGCGGGAAATGAACCCGTGACCACGCGCGCAGAAAGCGAACGCATTGATCTCTCGGCCACCCCGAGGTCTTTCTGTTATTATTATTACTTCATGTTGGAATCAAGTAATGTTCCCGCAATAATAATTCTACTGTATATGATCAACTTTACATCAAGAGCATCGAGAACATTGTTCACTAGTCTTTACAAATATTTATTTGTAAAACTACGGTCAATTCATCGAACATGAAAATCAATTTATTGACTTTATGCATTACCCTCATTATCAGAGGAAACTTTTTACACGTAACTTCCCTGCTTGTAACCTACAGATACATTATATTTGACATTCCCACTTTATTGCCTTTTTATACGATTAAGAAATATGAAACTTCGTTCCAGTTATTTTGTTCTCCTGCTTGTTCACGCTTGCACCGAGAAGTCATTCCTCAGATAGTAGAGCGCTTGCTTAGCAATCAGAAGGTGAGAACCGTCCCAGTAACCGCCCATCCTGGCTGGGGATTTTCAGGTATTTTCCCCAGTCACATCAGGCAAATGCCGGGATGGTATCCACTAACTAGGTCCTCCCTCACTAGTTTTGAACATCCTTTACCCCACACTATCCCAGCCAGAGCCTGATATGCTTAAAGGCCAAAAATACTTATTTTTTAATTCTTCACGCCTGTAAGTTTTGTGACGATAGTGTCGATACATGAATTTGTCAGTGAATGAAAATGAGTGGCTTCCAGAAATACAAAATCACGGATCTATAAAAGCATCTTTTAAAAATTCGAGTTTTCCTGATTCGCTTTCACGAACTGTTCGTCGGCGAGTGCAACTCCACTTTTCTCCGCTCCAAACTTCATTCTATCTCTCAGAGTATTTCTCTGTTACATGATAGTATTATAAAATAGATATATTACAGTTTTCAATATGGTTATTCGATATAAATAATCTTCAGTAAATGTGTCTAATCGTTTCTGTTTGCTACAAGAAAACTATTTGGTATTTAAACCTGTTTTATCTCAAGTTTCTCTAATTATGCTAACGCCTGTAATTTATATTATTCCGCAATACACGCTGTTATATTTTTTCCTGCAAAATGGTTTTGGAGGAAAGATTACATATCCTGGAATGATATGCATTCAAGGTTATCCACTAATCAAGGTGGGTTGCATATCCAAAAGGCGAACAGTAACAGACCTCATACAGCTGTTAAGTTTTGGAATAACGTTGATTAAAAAAAGAACAGTTTATCTGAGCCCATGTGGGTTTTATATGCCTTTTGGGGATTTCCTTGGGTTTTCAAAATAAAATGTGATTAAACGTAAATAAAGTTGTTCACAGTCCTCAGTACCCCAGTCGATAACAGTTTGTCACAACTGTGGAATCCAGAGGCTTGGAGTGGGTGTGTTACAATATTTGTTAGAGTATTAGAAAGTTTAAATTTATACTGTAGTTTCTCGTTATACAAGTACATAACATGTGAAAATAATATCATAGAGTTCATAATAGACAGACTTAGCACGTTCCCCATTTCTGTCTGCGCTAAACTAAAGGAATTTTGTTCAGAGCACGTGATTTTGAATTCATCCGTTATGTAGCTCTGGCGTAGACGTCATATTCTATTATGAGGTCTACACCAGAGCTGCCTAGTGGATGAATTCAAAATCACTTACTCTGAACAAAACCCAACTAGTTTTAGCGCAGACAGAAGTGGAGAAGCGTACTGTTTATGTATTATGAGTTCTATGATATTATATTTCTATCTGGTGCCATGGGTGAAATTAGGAGAGAGACCCTGGGTGGGGAGCGCGAGAGAGACACTTTAAAAGCTACCGTTTAAAAATTTTAAAGCGAAATACAAAAACAATAGCAACATATCTTGACAAAAGCTTGACATCAATAATCTTTTCTTTCCAACAATCAGAATAAAATAACAATTGAATTTAAACAAAATCTAAAAAAAATCATCTTTAAAGCAGGAAAATCTCATCTAATGCCTTCCCAGGAGGCAACGTACCAAGAATAGAAGATACATTCCCTCGCTGAATTACGATACTGAGGCGCTGGATTAGGAAGGTGGTCGCGCGAGCATCACCTGAAACGATCTGTATTCGCCGACCAACTTCTTTAATAAAATTAAGACCTGCCGTGCCCCAAGTACCACTTGACTCAATTGCGATCGCAACAAAAAATATACTGTGCAAGTAGATTAGAGTATTTTCGATTTTTATCGGCCTCTCTACGAATAGCAGCACCACCAGCTTTCAAAGAAGAATGAGTAACATTTGAAATGGCGAAAGTATCAGCGCCGGTGAAATCCCATAATAGAGGTCTTCCTCTTTTCCATGGAACTAGTGTCATTTCATCGGGTCTCCTACCGTTGGAGCGGCTACAGCCAGATGGTTCTCGTACCGATGGTACATTAGCAGAAACTAGAGCTCTGAGGATGACATCATTACACTAGAATGACGCATGTGTCTACCAGCACTCCTGATACAGGAGAGACCGTGAAGGCCCCGTTGATCCACGAATGCTCCACAGGCTGGACAACGATGAGGTACACAGACGTCTGCTCCTAAACGTAAGGCAACAGCAACCCGGAAACTTTCATTCGAAAGATGTAGGCCAAGAGGAGGAGACGGCAAAGCTTGGAGCCAAGCACCGGACTCAGGTGAATACGCTGCTAGTAGCCTGGCTTTGTCTTCAAGACAAGTAGCGGATTGTAAAAATTATGTCATTTTGAAATGATTTGGGTGGGGGTAATGATCCCCATAAATCAGCCCATGTCTGGTGCCCTAATAAAAGTGTTGAACTTTTCATGCAGAGAACTAAAATTATCAAGCAGACTTTAAAGAAAAAGAATGTTTTTGTTTGGACATCCTATGGTAAACCAGTCCATAGATATTGCATTTTCCGTATGCAAACACAAATACTAGCATGCACAGCAATACAGAAATGGCCGCCATTAATCAATCGTTGGGAATAAAAGGATACCCATTTCGGACTATTCTAAAGAGATATAAACATTAAAAGAAATAATAAAATATTAGGAGAGCTGAAGCAACTATGCTGAACAATCTCAGATCGAGTAAGACACCGAATTTATGAAAAAGGGTTACTTGATTTAAGTAATCTTTGAATTTATTTATGAACTTTCTGCATCTCAAATTCGGGCCGGGAAACGGTGGGGATTTGGAAGGTAGTCAGTCAGGACCTAGTTCGTAAGTATCATCTTGGCTTTCGCCTGGTATAACTGAGGAAAATCCCTAGAAAAAGCTCAGTCAGATGGGCGACGGTTGGTATCCGCTCCCAGAACTTTCCAATCCATTGCAAAGACAACATACTACCAACTGAGCTACGTGAGCTCGGTTCAAGTAATCTTGAAGTTGAAAGTAATCTGTAATCAGATACTAATACTTATTTCGAAGGTATACTTCCGAATTGTTCAATTTTGTCAAGCAATCTTCGTTAGCACGAAATCTTTTATTGTTGAAAACAAACTTATGGATTATAAATACCAAGAGGAAGTCCGCTAAAACCTATTAATATTGTAATTTCTACGTGTTTGAACGCGTGTTCTAGGATGTAGATTAGGAAGTCAGTTATCTTTGAATGAGTTGGGAATGAAACACGTGGGAATTTCTGTTCTGCGAAACTGAAGTTACTTTCGCAAAAATGAATTAGGTTACTAAAGTAAAATAAAAACTAAGAAATCTTAACAACAACAACAGTTATAAAATCGTAGTCGATAATCGGGTTTAAGGAGCTTGATCTATTTCGAGCGCGTATTTTCCATCTTTAAAGGTGATATTTATTAGTTATAATTTGTCGAGCAGTGAAGATCTGCGAATGTGCAAACTTGTGAGCTTTGTGCTACATTTATTGTAATGTGACATGAGAATGAGAAAATTGATTCCCATTACTAAGGTGGTTTAGACGAACAGTGTTCTTAAATTGATTAAAAGCATTATACTTAAAAGCCCTGAAACATACAAAAGCGATTTGGTGCATATTATAAAGGTAAGCAAGAAAGTTCTGTCGCTTTTTCACCTACCACCTTCGAACATCGATGTGTCCCCTAAGATGTACCTGGAAGATCAAAAATAGTCCCCATCAGCATCGATGACCTTCTGCCAACGTTCTGGAAAGTCATGGATTCCATCGCGGTAGAACTTGGTGGGCCGTGAAGCGAAGAAGGTATCAAGTGCATTTTGCACCTCTACTAGGGATTTGAACTGGCGTTCTCTAAGGTGATTGTCCAAGGAATGGAACAGGTAAAAATCGGACGGTGTAATGTCCGGGGATTATGGCGGATGCAATAGTGTTCCCATCCAAGGCGTAGAACAGTGTCCGGGGTCATCCAAGCCACGTGAGACTTAGCGTTGTCCTGTAACAGGAAGACCCCTTTGCGAAGCAAAGCCTGATAGACATGCCATGCGTTGACCTTGAGACGAGAAACTGTGGTAGCATGTAGCATGAGTCATCTAGAAATAAAGCTGTTGTGAGCGTATGAACAGAAGAAAATTACTATGTTCCTTCTTTATTATAAGCTTTCATTTAACTTCACTTGTTAGTTAGGGAGAAATTGTGTAAGCTAATTTTGACCCACTTCCACATAGCAGATCAACTTGAAACTTTGCACACATACTGTATGAACTACCGATGAATCTACAGGGTGGTTCTGGAGATCAGTAACAGGATCATAACTCAGCTTCTAGTGCACAGAGATCTTTAAAACAAAAAATGTTTAAATCAAAGTGAATCTGCGGAAACACACGCTGATGTTTCTGAAAACAGTAGCGTCTCGGGAATACCGGTACCTTACGGAGGAAATAACTTCAAAATTTTGAATATAAAGTGTGGAGGGAGTCGATGTTGCTCCCGTTGAAACAAGCACTAGATTTTGAACAACTTTTAGAGGAAATACTTTTCGATAGCTCATACCGTTTGGCAGCTAGAAGACCTAGTTGGTGGTCAAAATTAATATAGGGTAGAGGGTTTTCGGGACTTTTCAGGTGTTGTAACTCAATAGAAATAAAGGTTATAAACTAAAGTGAAATACTAAATGGGTTATGTGGAATCAAACGGTGATTTTTTTAAAAATCGGAGAGTCCTGGGAATATTGTTACTGGGGGGCAACTTCACAATTTTTAACAAATACAATGAATAATTTTGCTTTCTTTGAAATTTTAACACTTCTCAGATGAAATATTGTTTAATATCACGTAATATTTGCCAACTAACTCTATGGCTTATGGAACTCGCAAGTTCATCGCCGCAGTAACAAACGTTCGATTAGATTCTATCCTGGGCAATATCAAGCCCGTTTCCATCACGAAAAACTATTTCTTGAAGATCTCTTCTAATATTGTCCTCCCAACGACGTCTCGGTCTTCCCAATGGCCTTTTTCCATCCGGCCTTCCAACCAGGATAGAATATAATCTTCGTTTTTCCCCTACCCGAGCTACATGGCCTGCCCACCTTAGTCGTCGCGATTTCATTATTTTTACATGTGGTGAATCGTACAGTCCGTGGAGTTCTTCATTATGCGGTCTCCTCCATTCTCCAGTCATCTCGTCGCGTTTCGGTCCGTATATCTTTCCCAAAACCTTATTTTCAAACACACTTAATTTATGTTCATTTGCTACGGTCCTACTCCAAGTTTCGCACCATAAAGTATTACCGGCAGAATAACAGTTCTGTATATTTTTAATTTCAATGTCCTTGATATTGATCGCGATGTTAGAAGTTTTTGGACTGAATAGAAACATGCGTTCTCCGATACTAAGTGACTTTTTATGTCTGCGTGACCTCATTTTTGCTTGTTACGAATGCTCCCAAGTATTTAAATTTGTTTAGTTTCTCTATGACCTCATCCCTAATTCATATGTTTTTATTTCCTTCATTCCCTGTGTTTCGGCTTGTTATCATGTATTTTGTTTTATCTATGTTTACCTGTAGACCTATCTCATCGCACGCTTCTACTAAGACATCGGTGTTGCTTTGTAGTGCATCTATATCATCCCCTATTAAATCTACATCATCAGTGTAAACGAACAGTTGATTCAAACCATTCAACGATAGCCCATTTTTGTCCCCTTTATTTTTTTAAATCGCATATTCTAACGCAAAGTTAAACAGTAGTGGTGACAAGGCATCGTCTTGTTTCAATCCTTTGCAAATCTTGAAACTATCTGACATATTATTACCTATCCGTACTCTGCTCGTGGGGTCACTGAGACACATATTCACTAGTTGAACGAATATTTTCTTAATTCCAAATCGTATCACGATACTGTATAACTTTTCAATTTTGATAGAATCATATGCTTTCCTAAAATCAATGAATAGCTGATGAACCGTCCCATTGTATTCCCATTTTTTCTCCAAAATTTGTCTCAAGGCGAAAATCTGGTCCAAGGTGAATCTATTTCTTTTAAGTCCACATTGGTGATCTCCAATTATTTCATCTACGTATACACTTAGGCGTGTTAACAGAATATTACTTAATACCCTGTAACAGGTTGGAAGTAACGAGATTCCGCGATAATTATTACAGTCCGATTTATCACCTTTTTTGTAAATCGGAACTATTATTGAGGTTTTCCATTCCTTTGGGAGCTCCTCCTTTCTCCAAATAGCACTTATCAATTGATGTAGTTCCTTAATTAGTGCCGTTCCTCCTGCTTTAATTAATTCGGCTGGAATATTGTTTATTCCTGATGATTTGAACTTTTTTTAAATTTCTTTACCGACATTTCGATCTCGATCTCGCTAGGTTCGGGAAACCACGGTTCTGCGGTATGGATTTCAAATTCCTCTGTTTGCTCACTGTTGTGTACATTAAGAAGTTTGTCGAAATAACTTTTCCACACATCGACAATTTTAGTCGGATCCGCCTGAAGATCTCCACGTTCATTTCTAATCATTCCTAGCATCGGCTGATAACCTTTTCTTAACGATTTTACCCCTTTGTATAGATCTCGTATGTTATTTGTCTTCCCGTTTTCCTATATCTCCTGAATCTTCTGCGTTAGATAATCTCGCTTTTTGTTTCTGAACCCGAGTGTGGCGTTTCCTTTCGCGTTATGTAGTGGTTGGTATTTGCTTCGCTTTTATTACTTAGCCATCGATGCCTCGCTTGTTTTCGTTCCTAATGAAGTTTAAGGCATTCTTCATCAAACCAAGGTTTGTTTTTCTGTTGATTCTTCTCACCTACGCGTTCCTTCGTTGCGCTCTTAATTGTTTCACGAATAGCCTCCCACATCTTACTTACATCAATCTCATTATTAATATTATCATTATTATTACTCGAGTCGGCTAAGATTTCGAACCAATTTGAGAGTGCGAGTTGGAAATCTGCTTTTATGCTTGGATTATTTAATTGTTCCACTTCGAATTTTAGTTGTTTTTACCTTTTGCTTTCTCTGTTTGCGATGCATAACTTTTCCCTTACATTTGTGATTACTAATTGATGGTCGGTGTAACCTTCCGCTCCTCTGTACGACGTAACATCCATTAGATTGGTGTATCTTTGTCTGTCTACTAATACGTGATCGATCTGGTTGAGAGTTTTGCCGTCCGGAGATACCCATGTGTATTTGTGTATGTCTTTGTGTTCAAGGTACGTGCTCTTTACCGGTAGGTTTTCTCGAAATCGCGAAAGTTATCAGTCTTTCTCCACTGTTGTTGGTCTTTTCGTGAAGGCTGTATTTGCCTATGATAGGTCTAAATTTTCTTCCCTCCCTACCTTTGCATTGAAATCACCCAACACAATTTTCGAATTATACTTCGGCATTCGATCAAACAGCGTTTCTAGCTCATCGTAGAATATATCTTGTCGTTATTAGTAGCCACATCGGTCGGTGCATAGACGTTTAATAAAACCGTGTTGCCCCATCGACTACGTATCGTAACGTACGATAGTCTTTCGTTTACGAACTCTATATTCTGAACCGTGTGAAGGATACTGTTCTGAATGAGGAATCCTGTTACGAAATCGTGAGACTGTGTTCCCCGGTAGTAGAAAATGTACTTGTCCTGTCGGAAACTATCTTGACCCTCCCACTGAACATATTGTATCGCTAATATGTCTAGCTCGTACTTTTCGATCTCGCGTACCGCTACCTGAAGAGCGCCCGTTTGGTATAGTGTTCGTAAGTTCCAAGTTCCTATTCTAAGGTATTTCTTAATCCTGTTCTTGGAGACCCCTGAAGCAGCCCCAGCCCGGAGATCCGAATGAGGGACTAGTTTACTTCCGGATTATTTTACCCCAGGAGAATCCATGAACCATCTGTTACTATTGCTTGACATGTTTTAGTGGTGTAAAGTCAGCTCTACGACATCGCAGTAAAGGTAGACATTCAAGATGTCGCCCACTGTCCATTTCTGAGCCTTGCCGATGTCATTCACCTTCAGTTATAGGTGGTAATGGTGATGCTGCTTCCCCTCACCATTATACTTTTATTTGGGGTTATCTTCCCCTAGCCTTTGTAGATACCTCTACTAACTGCAAGGCAGCAGTACTGGTTTAGCTCCTCCCCGGAATATTTCCGGTACCCACCATATCTGGTCGGCATTCCCCTATCCGCCACCTGGGGAGGCAAATGTTTGGTAATTAGAAGAGTTAATTGGTAAGTCAACAGTTAACTTACCAAGTAGTTCTTCTAACTGGTGAACCCCTTGAAAATATGTCAGGATAGTCGACCGTGGGGTTCGAATTCACGTGCCTACCCATTGTCGCTCCGAAGCCTGCGACTTACTGTCTGAATAACGAGGGCTGGGAACGATCTGAATGAAAGCTGTCTGTAAAGATGATGAAATTACCTGTAAGTAGTTCTAATTTCATTGATTATGTTAATACTATTTCTTCTCTCTTTCGACGTTCAAATATTATGTAAGCACATCTTTAGTCATTTAATATAACTTGCTTCAACTTTTAAGCAAAAATAAGCAGATATCCGTATCGTTTTATAACGCTATGATTTTTATCTACGTTAACAGGAGAACAGTAATTAATCAAACACAATTACACAAATGCTGAGATGGCACATGGCTATTGTAGTCTAACAACACATAGTCATAATCACATTAATTCACTCAGTAATGCAGTCGCGTACATTATCAATGATTATATGCCAACGTTGGAGGAGTTCGATTTCTCGATTTTAGAACTCGTGTATTTTGACTTGAAGCAATCAGTTAGTCAAGTTTCAAGAGCAACTTTATCATGAAAGACTATGGTTAGATAGAGTGAACTAGACAGACAGACAGACAGAGAGAGAGGAAGAGGTGAAAAACTGTCGACCGGAGGTCAGAGCAATAGGAAGGATGCGGAAGAGTTTCCCAACCGAGTTGTTGAATAACTTCTTTCGCAAATTTGGCCGAAAGTGGCTTGCATTTCTGTACCTTACCCATCCAATCGAATGCAAATGGTATCCAATGGTTGAGTGGTCAAATTCAATCAGTTGTGCCAATTCTCGCGTTGTTTGCCAGGGATTCTCTTGAAAGCACTGAGTTAAACGATCTTTGTCAAAATCTCATGGTTTTCTTGATCGCGGATTATCAAATAAGTCAAAGCGTTATTCCCGACCAGCAAAATACAGAGCCAGTCCCAGTAGCACGAATACTTGTTTTCAACGTTGATTTTAGGTTCATTTCGTTGAATAACCGTCATCGATTGGAAAATATGCTTTTATTTTTAAATCACATTACAACAAAGAGGTCATTGCGTTGATAAGACGTTAATACAACGTGTATTCGAAATGCTATTTTAACTATGATATAATAGATTTTGTTTAATGCAGTTCTTACTAATGTTATGCAAAAAATGTAATTAAAATCTAATTGAATGACACAAACGAATTTTGGTGTTCTCATGTGCACGTTGAAAACAGATTGAATTTTAAACCATTTTTCAACGAACATTTAATTTCAACGATATCGTGAAAGAGTAATGGCCTTTCCAGGTGGAATATTGGTTAAGTGATCAGTGCGTCGAGCTACCAACGAGAAGTGCAGAACATTCCTGTGTTCGAACCGCAGAGCAGCCACTCGGATTATTTACTGCTGGAAAATTAATACCACGTTTCGTGCTAAAAGGAACGGATAAAATGAAACTAAATTTGTGTATACCAACAGACAGCATTCATGCTCTGTTGTAGCAAACTAAATCCGTTTCTTCATCGTTTCTTCTCAACCATTATTCAACGTCGAATAAACCGTTGAACAAACGGACATTTCGGTACCTTTACAACGTTAACGTTTCGGTACTAACGGTTAATCCATGTATTTTCAACATTTGTGTGCTACTTTGGTGCCTTTTCAGCATTGACATTATCCCTGTACATCCCACAGATTACTTTCACAGCTGCTGCTTCATTTGATCCTCGAGCAGAGTATGCCGGGAATTGTCAACTTTGTTTTTTTGACACACGTCGAACAATAACGATGGAATAATGGACAATGAACTGTTGACTTCTCAATTTTTATCGTGATTTCCTAGTAAAAAAAATTAAATTAGCACTAATTAAACAAGTCTTTTTAAGCAAATCTTCCGTAAGTATTACTCTGATTCTACTCCCCAACGTCAACAAAAATAGTCAATACTTGAATGCTTTTCTCATCCCTGGAATAAATACTCAGCTAATAGTTGAACTGTCCTCTTTTCTTAATTTTCAATTTAAATTTATTTGTGACGTTTAGATATATATGACTCAGACCTGGATAGGAACGGTAAGAGCAAGTAGGAACGAATCGGTTACGTTCAAGTTATAATCCCGAAATTTTTCTCATGTGTCTGAGAGGAAAAGCCATTGAAAATCTAAGCTAAAATGGTCGCCTGCTGTTATGGAACCCACAGCCTTCAGGTGGTCTACCAACTGAGCTACAGTTCCTTTTTCTATACCTCAAAATGAAATAGTATTTTCTAGCAACAAGGAGGTTCCAACACAGGAAGTTTCTTCAATGATGTCCGTCTCCTAACTTAAATCTCCAGAAATTTATCCAAACAAATATTTGTTGTTTGCGCGCTCGCTCTTTCTGCTGTATAGCTGTCGTTTCCATAAACTTTCTTCCTATACTCGGATCAGACATGGTTATAGTTCTTTTCAGTTCCGAATTCAGGTGGTCAAACCGCGAACTAACCTATCAACAAACACGGACACAGACAACAGACACGTCAGTCGAACGGTGAATGCAGTGGCGCTAACTGAAGAAGTTTTGTGTGAATACAAGGCCTGAAGCACTTTGCTATTCTCCTGGTTAATGGTCCACCTACGAAAGGTTAAAAACAACAAATACAATAATAATAATAATTTGAGAGGGAATGCGAATATTATGGTAACTGTTTTGGTCAAAGTGTTGAAAAACTAATTGTGAGAAGAGCATTGAATTATATGTTTTTACGAGCTGTAAATGCTCCTCTTTCGCGATCGATTCCTTGGAGGAGAAAGAATAGACGCACCAAGCAAAATGACAACGAACTAAAAAAAATGGGTATAAAGTAGTTGAATGGCTAGGGCTGGTTTTGGATTTCTTTGTTAAATATTAACTTTTGGTAGAAAAACACGAAGTTTATTATTATCTGGTTCGGGTCAACCAGGGATTCCGCGGGGATTTTGAGTTTGAGGGGGTATAGAGTCCACAATGGGAGGGTGCGAATAGAATTTTGCTCGGTTTCTATCGATTTTGACAATAAAAAATAAAATTGTGGGCCAGTATCTCAAAAGACTCCGAAGTTTCCTTTCGGACTTCAACAATTTTATAATAGATTCTTTCTGTATCAGCTTTCATTTTATTTATTCGAGAACGAATATCCTTAACACCTGCATGAACACCACTGATTTTATACTTTATAAATTGGATAGTATCTACCAGAGCGTTCAAATCAGCTTGTAACTGCGTGTTAACATTACTTATTTTCTCATCCATAACAGTTTCAGTACTCTTTATTCCGCCAACTCATTTCCTTTCGGAAAGGAAACGTGTTGAGTGCATCAATCCCAGAGATTCTGCCATGATTTTTAGTTACCCCAGTAGCATACATACGTGTTTTCAACGTTGATTTTAGATTCATTTCGTTGATTAACCATTACCGGTTGAAATAACATATGTTTAGTTTAAAAATATATTTCAACAAAGATGTAATTGCGTTCACAAGGCGTTAATACAACGTGTATTCAATTTTCAAACATGGTATAGATGTTTCTTACTAATGTTATATAAAAAAAAATTAATTAAAAAACTAATTGAATGACACAAACTAATTTTTATGTTCTCATGTGCACTTTGAAAACAGATTGAATTTTAAACTATATTTCAACCAAGATAGAATTTCTTTAATACGGCGTTAATGTGACATACTTTCAACTATCGTTCATACTGTCCTAGATTTTGTTTCACACTTCTAATTTAATTGCTTAAACATTACAATTAAAAGCAAATACAATAAAATTAACTACGTTTCCTTGTTCTCATTTGCATGTTGAAAACAGCTTGAATTTTAAACTATATGTCAACGAACATTTAATTTCGTTAATAGGGCGTTAATGTCAAGTGTTTTCAACTATGACGCAAATTTCGCTTCATATGCGTTCTTCTAAGGCGACATATTACACTTATTGAGTAATACAAATTTAATAGTGCAGCAATGGTCAAGGTGTTAAATCAGAAACAAAATGCGCAAACAACAAAGAAGAAGGAAAGTATATTTTTTCTCATTCTTACATGATGGTGAACGACGCGTAGCAACTGCATTCTAGACTGCGTGTTAATAATACAGATACCGTAAGAAGCATTTGACTCTCAAGGTGGATCCATGGATTAGGGGATAAGACGACGAGGTACTAATGGGAAGTGCAGAACGTTCCTGTGTTCGAACCCCAAAGCAGCCGCTGGGTTTATTTACTGTTTGGAAATTAACACAGTATGTCATGATGAAAGCAACGGATAAAATGAAACTAAATGTGTATATACCAATAGACAGCGTTCATGCTCTTTTTGGCCAATTAAACCAGTTTCTTCTCAATAAACCGTTGAGCAGACATACATTTTTGGTACATTTACAATGTTAACGTAACGTTTCGGTACTCACGTTTAATAAACGCATTTTCAACGTTTGTGTACTGCTAGTGTATGGGGTAAAGTAAAATCGAAACAAAGTTAGAAGGAGGAAGAATAATTTTTTAGCACTTAAACCGATTTTTAACAGTAAATATTTTAAAGGTGGGGCTGGGTGGCTGTTTGTCTATTTCGAGGGGTGACATCCACCATTAGGGTCCCTGGCAAATTCTCTGATCAGGGCTTCTTAGCTGGCGGGCCTACTAACACGTAGCGTCGAAGTGCTACGATCTTGAGTGTATGTTTGTACTTAAGCGAACAGAAATGCGTAAATAAGCGTGAAATTAGTTGATATTTAGCACAATAACGAAGAGAGGAATATCCCTTTTTTAAAATATTAAGTATTTATTATCATGAACGAACAATTATAGTATATGCTTTTCCGAGCGACCGTAGCTCAGTTAATAGAGCGTCGGTTCAGCCATCGGAAGGTCCTTGAACGATCTAAGAAGCCGCTAATTCGTACTTTTCCTGGGATCTAACCCTCAGTCACACCAAATGCCGGAATGGTGCTTACAAACTAGAACCTGACCGACTACCTTCCAAGAACATCTCCCCCAGGGTATAATGCCCACGTTAATAAAGGTCAGTGGGGACTTCATAGTCTAGTTGTTAGAGCGTTGGACTCATGTCCGCGTGGTCCCGTGTTCAATTCCCGTGTGGAGTCCCACTTATCGGCGTACACCCAGTGTTGTGAGGCAATCTGAGAAGTCACGTGAATAAAGGCGTGACGGCCACTCTGTCTAGAAAGCCCGTAATACGCCTGTTCGTGGACAGGTGGCTCGCAATGCTGACCACACTTCCGTCACTCAGGTGGACGAAGTTCCACCAACCACGGACAAATGGAATTGGGGCAGGCTTAGGACCTTTCGGACTGTAACGCCCGTGATTATTATTAATAAAGTTCAGTATTACAATTGATTGAGTTCATCAGAATGTACTGTCACTGTCTTATCCTACGGATAATCATGCTAGCGTTGGCACAATAATAACAAAGAAGATTATTGAGATATTATTCACTATAATCTGTTTACTTATGACTTTTATTCACCTCTGACTCTGCCCGGGATAGAGACGTGAGAGAATTGGAAGGTAGCCGCCAAGGACTCGCCTGGTGAAACTGAGAGAAACCTTGGACAAACTTAGTGAGGGTAATCGGCCGCGGGGTTCGAATCCGCGTACCTACCTACGAGTCAACTGATTTGGTGTGAGTGTATCACTGTTTATATAGATTTTGTTCCAATGATGTTCTGAACCTAAAGTCCATAAATCAGTTCAATTCGTGCCCTGATGAAATAACTAAGGAGAACATGTAGCTATTGTTATGCTTGGGACTCTTTCGTAAGATAGAGGCCATTCCTCAGATGGAATTAAAATCTCAGACCAACCATCCTGTTCCGATTTACTCTTTATATCACTTCCCATGAAACGAATACAAGAATACCGTCGTAATCAAGCAATATCTCCCTCCCTGCCTACTGAGCATAGAGGGAATAGAATAGAATGCTCTGGGAACGTACGTTGCAGATTTTGAGAGCTATATTATTTCGGGGAATGGCACAGCCATAATTTTCAAAGAATTTATTGATTTGTTATGAACTTGCGAAACGAGCTTCTAAGGACTGAAAGTCGTTTTTGGTAACGTAGGTTCTGAAACACTCCGTTCAATGGATTCAAGCATGAATTGAACCCGTGACCACGCACAAAGAAAGCGAGCGTGCTAACATCTTGGCTCCGCGTTCTCATTGCCATTCTGTTAAGGAGATTACACCGCTTCGGAAGTGAATATTATTTCCTCATCCTGTAATTTTGTATGTATTATTCTTTGTTCAATGGAATTAATTTAATTTATGGCATTCAGGCATCTAAAACTCAGGCTGGGGAAGGGAAGGGGAAATATTAGAGGAAGATATCAGCCTTAAGGCACCATCCCGGCATATTAATGGTGTGACTGGGGAAAAACCCTGGACGGACCCCAGTCTGCATGGTCTGCCGCTGGGATTCAACCTACGACTTCCCGAAAGCTAAGCCAACGCTCTACCACCGACCTACGACAGCTCTTTTGTGATTACACTTTTTGTTTTCTCTCTTCAATTGGCGTGAACGGGATTCGAACTCGTCATATTTCGGTTACTAGCACGGCATGCTAATCTCTAGATACATCGTGTAATTACCTTAAAAAGACAGCAATGGACAATGTGCTACACAATATGTTACATTAGATATAGACTTTTCACTTCCCTTCCAAGACCAATGAGACCAATGTCTGACATTCGTTGCGTCATGGATCTTCCATTAAAATACGAAAAATATTCTCTTGCGCATTCTTTTCTTTAATAGAAAATCAACTAAAAGGTATCTCATCCTACCCTTCCACTTTCTTTCATAAAGGCCTTATAAGTGTTCGAGTCGTAGTCTGCATTGATAACACTACTTCCGACAACGAGTTGCTCCTGTAAACACGAATGTTTTGGTGATAATAGCGTCATCACAACAAATGTATTCCTAGCACCAATAGACTTTACTTATTTTTTCTATTTACAAATAAAAACACAACACAAAGATTTATTTTCTTACATGTATTAAAAAATGTATTAAAGCTTTACACCTTAATCATTGGTTTGTCTCAAACCTCTTTAAAGGGAGTTCTAGAAATGCCAGATTAACTTTCTTTTTCTTAAAAACACACACATTTTATCTTCAATATATTTTGTGTCAGTCAAATGTTGCCACAGTCTCGACACACAAACTTCCGTAACTCACTAGAAAATTTCTTATCTAATACAGTCTGAAGCAAAGAAAAAAGAAGAAGATAGTTGTGCTTTTGATTCAGTTCTGCTCAACTGAGCTATATGTGCAGGTCTTGGTTTCAAGACAGGTGTGTAATGTACGCTGTTTGTAAGAGAAAACACACAAAAGAAATAGCCTATTGCACAGCCGCCCACTGTCTTTCCTCAGTCACATGCCGGAATGGTACCCACTAACTAGGTCCTCACCGACTACTTTCTAATATCCATTCCCCAACACTACCCCTAAAGGTCATAAATATTTTTAAAAAATGTTCACGCCTTTAAGTTTTGTGGCAATAGTGTCAATACATGAGTTTGCCAATAATCAACCACAAACACGGGAATGAATGAAAACGAGTCCCTTCCGGAAATACAAAATCGCGGATCTTCAAAAATAAAAGCATCTTCGAAAATTTGACATTTTCGTGATTCGCTTTCGAGAGCTCTTCGGCGGAGAATGCAATTCCATTTTTTAACGTGCAAATGTTTATCTCTCTTTCTAGTGTTCCTCCGCTCCATTCCTGATTCTATCTCAGAGTATTTTTCTTTTATATGCTAGTATTATAAAATTAATGGATTACAATCTTGAATGTGGTAATTAGATATAAAATTTCTTAAAATATACATGTGTATTCGTTTCTCTCTGCTACAAGAAATCTGTCTTGAATTTAAACTTATTTCATCTCAAATTTCTCTAAGTGATGCTAACGCCTGTAATTTATATGATTCTGGAATAACGTTCTCGTTCTTTTTCCCTGCAAAATACTCTTGGAGGAAGAATTGCACATCCTATTGTGATATGCATTCAAGATAATCCACTAATCAAGTTGGGTTGCATATTCAGTAGGCGAACAGTACCACATTCATATAGTAAGAAATGAGCATTCAAAGGGGTCAAAAATATATGATCCCGATTGTACAGTTCTCCAAATCTCATTTGCGCGACTGAAAATTTCGAAGTCCGAAAAAGTGGGACATGTGGCAACAGCGAAATCAAACACCTACAATAGTTGCCAACAGACACAACGGAAGTTTTTCGTGGTGAAGAATAAAGATGAACATTAATATTAACGATGGACATTTTGCAACAAAGGTGTAATTATTATTATTATTAACATTATTATGCGAGTGACATCCATATGCAAAGCAGTAATTCCGCCAGACCCCCAAATCCTGGAGAGCACACTCAACTTTAAATTTTTCACGGACAAAAACGTTAGAAACTTAGAAACCCCAATTACAACCCCTCCCATTTTGATTTTACACCCGCGCAAGCTGAAAATCCTGAGTGAATCCATGGTCTAAACTATGATGAATTTAATCTATTTCAAACATTTAACGGACTTAGAAGCGGCAATAGGTAGGCACGTGGGATCGAACTCCATGGCCGACTATTCTGCCCGAGGTTTTCTAGTGTTTGTCTTAGTTTCACCAGCGGAATGCCGGAATGGTGCCTTACGAAAAGTCCTGACCAATACCTTCTTCACCCTTTTTCTAACCCATCCCGATCTGAGCGAAAGATGCCAAAGAGGCTTTAAAAATCCAATTCAATTCAATCCAGCATTTAAAAGAGAATAAGCATGGGAAAGGTAACGAACAGGATCATATTCTATGCACCATCCGACATTCACCTGGTGTATCTGTAAAAACTGGAAAATATTAGTCAGGACGATTGCCAGCGTACCTCCCCGGTGTTGACCAGAAGTTCGTAGTCAGAACCACTAAACCCCAGCGGATATATTACTATGATCATTGTAATAATATGATAACGGTACCTTTAGCATACAGAAGGAGCAATAAACCTGAAAGAAACAGAACAGTACCTATAACACTGAAGTAGATTAAAATTATGAATTTGTTCTCAAAATAAGAAATGTTCAAGTATTTTCAAAGGAACAGAATATTCCAAAATACACGTTAATATCGCCCCAGTTTTGTTAAAACAAATAAGATCTAACGAATTTTAAACATGATCGGCGCACGAAATTCAAACTAAAGTTCAATTAGGTAATCTTCCTTTAAATGAATGTTGTGTATTGGTTACCTAAAACATAAACAACTAAGAAAGAGCTGTTTTATTTATTATATTACAAAAAGAGATATTAAAATTAAATTTTCATAAAGTCTTTATCGTGTACTGAGCATTTTGAAAGAGAGCGTGATAAGTTTGATAGAGTCTGCACCACTGCATATCCACTTGGGCCTTTATTTCCTCAAATATTCAACTTATGTTTGATTTTGGGTTTGTCATGTATTCTAAATGCAGTCTGCTGAATGGCAATATAAGAGTACATATATTTATTGATGGTAAAATAACCATACAACCTCAAAATAGCGAAAACTGAACTGCCAGTGCTCCCCAGCTGTTACTACTATACATTGGCAAACAATAGATACATAGTATAAACTTATAGCGGAGCGGTTAAACGCACTACTTCTTAGTTTCTTTCCTGTTTTGAACTACGGGTACCTGTGTTCGAGCCCAGTCACAGGCACCAGCTTTTTTCTTCAGTCTCACTTGTTTATTATGAGAGAGTTTTATTTTCTCAGTACTGAAGTTAATTTTCTCACATTTCTTTTCAGTAATAACAAAATAAGGGAATGAGTGCATTCAATGTGTTTTACAGAAGGAAAAGAAGTAATAAACTTCAAGCATTTGTGCTTGCTAGGATGAACGACGAAATATTTGGCGGATAAGTGGAAAAAACTATAAACCCGTATGTTTGGTTGACTTCCAACTAATGATCCCATCTACTAGTTGATACGGTGTACTAGAATGTATATATACCCAGAAGAATTATTGGTCACATTAAGAAAATGTTTAAACCAATGGTTCTTAACAGGTGTGCCGCGGAAAACTATTGTGCCGCGAGATTTGCTGGGTTAGCCGCGAAACTTCTGAGACTTAGTGATTTCTAACAATGTCACTCATTATTTATTTAGAAAAAGGAACAATAAACAATGTGCTTGAGCTGAAAATTTTTAAACAAGGAAATTATTGGTTTGTTTACGCCTTATAATAAAAGATTTGAGTTATTTCTGAGACACTTGAGCTCGTTATTTTTTGTGACTCCCGCATTGTTTCCAACTAGTATGTTACGTGTGTCACTGAATCGCACTACAAAGGATAGCGTGCCGCAAAAAAAGGTTGAGAACCACTGATTTAAACAATTCATTGTGCTTAATGGGACTTGAAAACTTTATTTGTGATAATTTTGCGATTTTCCCGGTGAGCATTATTATTATTATTATATGTAAGGTGTCATTATATTATAAGTAAGATAAATTATATCTATTCTCCAGTGCTTAAAAAAGAGTAAATATGGGGAAGGAAGCAGGATCATTGTATACACACCTTCCTGACATTCGTCTGGTGTATCTGCGAAGAAAATGGAATTTTTTATTCCGAATGATTTCTAGCGTAGCTCCCGAATGTTGATCTGAAGTTCGTATGCACAACCCCTACAACGCGGCGGTTGTTTGGTACAGTAAGAATTACTACTACTACTTGATGATAACGATGGCTGTCCA
>JAGDQP010015895.1:0-41655 GCA_022664845.1 Lepisma saccharinum | reverse complement strand
AACACATTTGGGTGCTTCGCTTCCTCACCTACTTATCTTACACCGTGATGTACAACATAGTTTCTCTACCAGCTTGATTAAACTATAAAGGCGTTTGCATTTTTCCTTTGGCAGGAAATGAACTTTGTTCTGAGAATGAAGAAAAGGCAAGAGAGATGGAGAAAAAAGCAATACAGACATAAGCTATTAGTGCTTGCTTTGCTTAAATATTTCTGATAGTTATAGTGCCCACAAGCGTGAATGAAAGTTGGTTTCATTTGCCGATCATTTCTAATTAAGTTTTAAGTAAAATAAAAATAAAAAGTCTGATGTTTGCTTGATGGTGGTTCCGACAATTTCCTTAAATGATGACATTCTATAAAGTACTAGATTAAAAGTGTATCAAATTTTCACCTTAGCAGGTGGCCATTAAAGCGTTCTTTAAGAAAAAAGTATCATAGCAATTCCATCTTAACGGGCTCTGTATTAGAGTATTCTTTTGAGAGGAACTAGAAAAGAAATTTCCAGTTTCTCCACCATGACAGGCTTCCCTGTACCCGGAGAAACCTGGTTATTTATAGTCGGATCTGTAAGTGATGTAACTATTAAGAAGGAAATAAAAGGCAAGAGGTTTTATAGTGATTTGTTTATAAAGGGAACCAAGAAAGTTTTGTCGCTTTTTGTGGAGGTCTGTGTTCAATTGGCCCTCACACCGTGAGTTGAAAGCGAATGGAAATCAGGCGAAGGTCAGTTGTTGGTGTGGGTATAGCCAACGTACTACCTGGTTGTGGCAGTTCAGTTATACCGTGAACGTGCGGAAGGACAGAGTGAACATGGGACCTCCACAGAGCGTCATAAGGGCATGTATGCTGTACGAGTTCAAACTGTGGGGTCAAACGCAGATGCAGCGGGGCGGAAGATATGCCAGGCCTTTGGCGCGGGTGTCGTGACTACGCGGACAGTGCAGCGGTGGTTTACCAAGTTTAGGAACGGTGACGAAACACTCGAAGACGCAGCACGTACAGGAAGACCAAAACAGGTACCAAATGAAGATCTTCAGATAGCAATTGAGGCGAACAGTTGCCAGATATGTGAGGAACTGGGACTACAATTCAGTGTGAGTGGAGAAACCATTCGGCAGCACCTCCATCAACTTGGGAAGCACTACAAGTTGGGTCGATGGGTCCCACATTATTTGACTCCGGGCCAGAAGGCAACGCGAGCAGACACCTGTGTTTCTTTGCTGTCTCGTCTGAGGAAGGAGCCATTTCTGGTACATGTGATGAGAAGTGGGTACTGTACGAAGCTCCACGGCGCAGTCATCATTGGTTAGTATCCCATGAACCGGTTCCAAAACAGCCGAAACCAGCACTGCACCAGAAGAAGGTCCTGCTGTGTGTTTGGTGGACTGCTCGTGGCATCGTGCATATGGAAATGCTACCAGCTGGTCAGAGCATCAATGCAACTGTGAACTGTCAGCAGTTGAGCCGTGTTCAAGAAAAATTCAAAACTCTGGAGCTGAATCGCAAAGGGGTCCTCCTGTTACAGGACAACGCTAAGCCCCACGTGGCTAGGATGGAGAATGGCTAGGACACCATTCTACGCCTTGGATGGAAAACACTATTGCATCCGCCATACTCCCCGGACATTGCACCGTCCGATTTTCACCTGTTCCATTCCTTGGACAATCATCTTAAAGGACGCCAGTTCAAATCCCTAGTAGAGGTGCAAAATGCACTTGATACTTTCTTCGCTTCACGGCCCACCAAGTTCTACCGCGATGGAATCCATGGCCTTCCAGAACGTTGGCAGAAGGTTGTCGATGCTGATGGGGACTATTTTTGATCTTTCAGGTACGTCTTAGGTGACATATCGATGTTCGAAAGTGGTGGGTGAAAAAGCGACAGAACTTTCTTGCTTACCTTATAGTTCCATGGTTCAATAGGTTGTATAGTACTAAGAGCTGACTTACCCGGCAGACTAGCTGGTTGTCGTGTAAATTATTGGTCACAAATACGGTGTATATAACTTTGCGAGGTCACTATGTGTCGAAGGTTCGTGTCACTAATAATGTCCAAACTGCCTAACGAACTTAACTCACTAAGACGGAGAGCTGATGTGTAGAGCTATATTGGCAGTAGCCAAGTGCTAATCCATTTTTACTACTTGGAGCATTTAAGCTCGTTTGCCCATTCTAGTGACAAAGGCACTCAGAGGAATTCGAAAGTCAACACGATGTAACAAGATATTGGCCCACTGGAATTCCAAGTGTCAGTCATTCCAATCAGTCAGTCCATACCTGGGAAGATCATTAAGCGCTAAAACATAACATGTTTATGAAGTTACAAAACGTTAAATAACAAGTACATAACTACTAGTTAGCTTTCACACACATTCTTGGTCGAAGTAAAGTAATATTTATAAATTTATTCTTATAAGATATCAGAGCATACCAAGTTCGAGGTACTTGAGGTGCCTTGCAAGGATATAGAATGTTACGGAGAGCGAAAACAATTTTTCTTCTTTTTCTGGATTTCCCTGTGAGTTTCCCTATGTTGCCAAATTTCTGACTTTTTGCTTAGAAATTTTACAACAATTTCTCAATACTTTTTTTCTTTCTAGTTTCGTAATTTTATTAATATTTTTGTAACAAAGTTTGAGAAAATATTAGTTTTTTTACATACTTCACAAGTAAAACAACATTAAGCGAACGCCAGAAACCAAGGAGAAAAGTATTATTTGTCAAAAACTGTCAAATAAAGATACGCGATATTTTTTTCAGCATTAGTGTACAGCACAGCAACTCATCCATGTAAACGTGAGACATCGTTTCTTTCGTTCTATCTCTCTTGCCCCCTTTTTCCGATATTAGGCTCGGTTTTTCTTCCTGCTTGACGACACATAAGACAAGAGCGCCGACGATGGTTTGTTTTGAAACTGTTAACGTAGCTGACTGTGCTTTCGTTCTGTTAATCTTTTCAGTGTTCCATTTGTACTACGTTATCATAGAATATAACCAGCTCTTCCATCGTTACTAACCTTATATTCTCCATTACACACTTACTTTTTCTTCCCACTAATTTTTCAGTTTTTAGGTTTTAACCAACAATTTGCTTCTTTTCATCTTTCAAAAATCAGAGCTGAAATTTTGATCATATTCTGGTTATAAGACACCATCCCGCCTCTAACTTTCGGAACGTACTTTTATCGCTTTATACAATTTAAAAGCACTTGTTCTCATTATGCTTATATATAATGCCACTGAATATATTTTATATGATGGTTCCGATTAGATTTTCTTCGTTCCTTCTGTTAAGGTATTATCTATAGGGTGTTGCAGAACAGCACCGATAAACAGATCTAACAATATTTCTGAAATGAAAATAAGATGTATAGATTATTGAGGGTGTAAAAATGCTTTGTTTCAGACCTATAGACTTCCGAAACCGATGGAAAATTTAGAGCTTGCTATTTCCATATCATTAACAGAAGAACTGCGGGGGCAAGCTAGCCTCAAAGACTTCAGATCTGCTCTATTTAAAACTTCATATTCCAAAACTATGCAATCGGTGCGCAAGAGATTCCCCAAAGAAAATAAGGGATTCTCATAAATTCTCTGAATAAAGATGGGTCCCAATCATCATGAATCGAACTATCTTTCAGCAGATAGCAATAATTCCTTTTCGGCAAGTCGATATCTCAAACAGATTTATTTCCAAACCGATTTTATAGAAAATGCATGGCTGCATAAGAAACGGCAATAAATTACATACATTTCAACGAACGTTTATGGTAGTTTTTCTCAGTTAAAGGGACTTACTTCCTTTGTTAGATTCTAGTGATTACGTTTATCATCCGTACTCATACGAAAGTCGTCTTATTCGTGCTCATTTCAGATCATATTCACTCCAGACAATGTCTGAATACCCTACTTTCTTTGGTGAATCCCTTGGGCAGACATTGCACAATTTTTGCGTATGGCTTTTTAATAAAGCAGGTTCCATGTCTTTGAAAGCACCTTGCATCCGCACTTCTACTGTTAATAGTATTGGAAAAATCAAGCTCTAAAATTAATTTTACCACGCTTTCGGCAGCCTATAACGTCGAAGCGAAGAATTTGTGCATCCTCGACGTCTGTACATTCTTATTTTCGTATCGGAAATATTGTGAGATAGATTTGTTGGTGTTGTTTTGCAAAATCATGTACATCAGATTCCACCAAAACACAATTCATTTTTACCAAACTGCATGCAAACATAATTAGACAGCACTTCATCCAAATTATCTTGATTAAACTCATATATCATTTTTACCTATTAAACCAGATCTGCTAATCCATAAACAGTCCTTCGATACAGTTGATACCGAAAGGAATCAGAATGTTTCTATACTCCACAGAAATGGCTCTATTACTTCGCAAACGGTCTGTATAGAATTCCCTCATCTACTTTTCACGAATCAATTTCCACAGAATAACCATTTCATTTGTGTAGGTTTACGCCATCGTTTTGTATTTGCTCTTCTTACTCAATAATTGTCTACCAATTATTGTTTATAACCCTGATTTAAATTTCCAACACCTATACCGGTTTTCAAATTTTATTTATCAGTGTCAAAATTTTGGAATTGTTGTCACCATATTTTAGAACTTTAAATTCGATCTTTCTGTTCTATTTTAATTCACAAGGATCAAAATATTTCTGAAATGCACACAAAGGCTAGGAGTACTCCGCTTTTGAACTGCACAAATTTCTCAAATTTAATTAATTTATTATGATGACTACAACCCAATTCTTTACCAAGTACTAGATAGAGGCTTTTGCCATAGTACCCGTTTTTGTCCTTTTTGCTACGTAAATTTTAGGACTGTCTATTTTATACTATTTTATTTGTGTACCTAAATGTTATGTTTAATTTTTCACCATTTTACCGTTTTTATTTTTCAACTATGATCTTACAACCAAAATTTCTGTACCAATTTCTTGTTAATATAACTGCCGCTGAGTGAGCAAATTGATCACGTACAATCCGAAGTTCATTCGTACATACATTTTATTCCCCCACTGTGGACCCCCCACTGTGTAACTAATGCGGGTTGGAATTACTGGTCTCCCACCAGGCCCCTCATCAGGTGGAGGATAGGGGAATACCGACCAGATATGTTGGATACCGGAAATATTACGGGACGGACCAAAAGCAGTACTGCTGCCTTGCAGTTAGTAAAGGGATCTACTTTTACAAATGCTAGGGAAAGATAACCGCGAACAAAAATATCATGGTGAAGGGAAGCAGCTTCACCATGACCTATCCGATGCTCAAGATGAATGACATCGGCAAGGCTTAGAGATGGACAGAGGACGACATCTTGAATGTCTGCCTTTACTGCGAGGTCGTAGAGGTGACAACTCTACACAGCTAAAGCATGTCAAGAAATGATAACATGTGGTTCGTGGATTCTCCTGGAGTAAAATATTCCGGAGTTAAACTAGTCCCTCGTTTGTATCTCCGGGGAGGGACTACTTGAGGGGACTCCAAGAACAGGATTAAATAAGATCTTAGAATTGGAACGTGGAACGTACGAACCAACGAAAGTTATACAAAACGGGCGCTTTTCAGGTGGCGGTACGCGAGACCGAGAAGTACAAGCTGGACATATTAGCGATACAAGAAGTCCGGTGGGAGGGTCAGGATACCATCCGACAGGAAAAATACACTTTCCACTGCGAGGGAAGTCAGTCACACAATGTCGGAACAAGATTACTCATTAATAACAGAATCATTCCGGTGGCTCAGAATATAAGGATCGTAAACGAAAGACTTTCCTACGATACGATACGCACTCGATGGAACAACACGGCTTTAATAAATTTCTATGGACCGACCGATGAGGCTGATGGGAACGGCAAAGGTATAATGAGCTACAAAATCTCTTTGACCCATTACCGAAATATAATTCGAAAATCTTTTGGGGTGATTTCAACGCAAAGGTAGGGAGGGAAGAAAAATATAGACCTATTATAGGCAATTACAGCCTTCACGAAAAGACCAACAACACTGGAGAATTATTGATAACTTTCGCGATTTCGAAAAACGTACTTTGAACACAAAGGTATCCACAAATACACATGAGTGTCTACGGATGACAAAATTCTCAACCAGATCGATCACGTGTTAGAAGCTAGACGAAGATACACCAACATAATGGACGTTAGGTCTTGCAGAGGAGCGGAAGGTGACACCGACCATAAATTAATGATCACAAAATTAAGGGGAAAGTTATAAATCGGGAATCGAGAAAGCAAGGGATCAAAACAACTAAAATTCGAAGTTAAACGTTTAATTATTTCGAGTACAAAAGCGGATTGCAAACTTGAACTCTCAAATAGGTTCGAAATCATAGCCAGTTCCAGTAATAATAAAGATGATATTAATAATGAAATTAATGTAAGATGTGAGAGGCAATTCGTGAGAAGGGCGCAGCCAAGGAACGTGTAGGTGAGAAGAAACAACAGAAAAACATACCTTGGTTTGAAAAATAATGCCTTAAGCTTCATGAGGAAGAGAAACATGCAAGGCATTGGTGGCTAAGTAATAAAAACGAGCAAATACCAACTACTACAGTAACGCGAAACTAAACACCTCACGCGGGTTCAGAAGCAAAAAGCGAGAATATCTGACGCAAAATGTTCAAGAGATCGAGGAAAACGGCAAGACAAGTAACATACGAAATCTATACAAATGGGTAAACTCGTTACGAGCTGAGGTTAGGAATTATTAGAAATGAACGTGAAAATCTTTAGGCGGATCCGACTAAAATTGTGGAAAAGTTATTTCGACAAACTTCTTAATGTACACAACGGAAAACACAGGGGGTTTAAAATCTATACGGCAGAAATGTGTATATTCGATAATAATAATCATCATCATCCTGAAATTACCGCGGTATCTAGTTTCTCCCAAAATGTTCCAAAATATTTAGTAATATCCTACTAACTTGCCTACGCGTATACGTAGATGAAATAACTGGAGATCACCAATGCGGATTCAGAAGAAATCGATCCACGTTGGACCAGATTTTCGCCTTCAGACAAATTTTGGAGAATAAATGAGAATACAATGGGACTAGGTATTTATTGATTTTAAAAATGTATATGATTCTATCAGAAGGGAAAAGTTATACAGTTTCCTGATACGATTTGAAATTCCGAAAGCAACTGGTTCGACTAGAAAAAATGTGTCTCGATGACCGTGTGAGCAAAGTAGAGGTAGGTAATAATACGTCAGATAATTTCGAGATTCGCAACGGATTGAAGCAAGGTGATGCTTTATCGTCACGACTGCTTAACTTTGCGTTAGAATATGCGATTTAAAAATTAAAGGGTACAAAATCTGACTAATATTAATTTTTTTGATTGGTATACGCGGATGATATAAATTTAACAGGGGACGATATAGATGCACTGCAATGTAACACCGATCTCTTAGAAGAGTGCGACGAGATAGGTCTACAGGTAAACATAAAGAAATCAAAATACATGATAAGAAACCGAAACGCAGGGAATGAAGGAAATAAAAACATAAGAATTAGGGATGAGGTCATAGAGAAAGTAAACAAATTTAAATACTTGGGAGCAGACGTAATAAGCAAAAATGAGGTAATGGAAGAAATAAAAAGTCGCTTAGTATCGGGCAACGCATGTTTCTATTCAGTACAAAAACTTCTAACATAGCGATTAATATCAAGAAAGTTGAAATTTAAAATATACAGAACAGTAATACAGCCGGTAATACTTTACTATTGCGAATGTTGGAGTACGACCCTAGCAGATGAACATAAATTACGTGTGTTTCAAAATAAGGTCTAGAGAAAAACATACAGGCCATAACGGAACGAGGTGACTGGAGAACTTGCCAGTTCCGTAAGCCATTGAGTTAGTTAAATTGTGTAACGCATTTCTGGCAACTTGCTCTACTAGGAAGTCTATGAATTATATCTGAGCAATGATGTCTTAATTACAGTTCTTCAATCACGTTATGAACTCATAACCTAATTTTTGTTTGCCACGTTACAAAAGTTAGGAAGCTCTGATTGATAGTACGTATCGATATATTTTTTCGTTTTAAAGTGAATAACTATTACGCTCATTTCTATTATGTTTGGCGATAATGGACTATTCTAACTTTGTTCTTTTCGAACAACGACTGAGGCCTTACTATGATATTTTATATCAATATATAAGAGATCTAAGTCACTACCACAGATATCGCATGTTATAGTTTGAATGATGTCTCGATATTGCTGTTATTACCTACAACTTCTTTGATTGCCTGATATTCCTTGCTGATATAATATTCTAGTATTATTATTATTCAAGATTCTTGTAACAATCTGTATATCCTGTTATTAAACTACTTACAAACCCTTTGTACTGAAATACCAATAGGAATCAGAATATGTTATTTATTCTGCTCCTTGGGTCAGTCGAGTTCTTCACTTGAAAGTTTTCCAAAAAACTTGCGGTATCAAACTTGTATCAAAATACAGTAATGAACTATTTAAAAAACTTTTTTTTTTCAAATTTCAAATATCTATATTTTAAATATTTTTATAAAGACTTAACACAAGTTTGCTTGCTACTTTCATTAGCCATCTAAGATCTGGAATGTCTCCTGGAAAATACAATAAAATTAATCTCATTATTTTCATACACAACCAGTATTAGTCTTTCTCGATACCATCTGCAATACAAACACACAGAATAAACAATTCATTAACTGAAACCAAACGAAAGGAAATAATATTTATTAATATCTTAACCAAAATTCGTTATAGTAAACAGCTTTTAAAAATTTTCCTTCTTTCTTTTCTTTCATTTTTTGCTTTTCATACTTTCATCTTTCTTATTGACGAAGAAGCTTCCATCCACGCTCGCCCACTTGATTCTATATCTCGTGCACTCAAAATTTCATACTCCCACATCATCACACATGCACCTTGTTTTGAGGCTAGTTTGCCTCTGAGTTGCAATTCATTAGTCCAATTGTTATCAATCGATTAACTCTCCCTAACAGGCTTTAATGATATGGTGCTTTGGCCCTGCTCTGAGATTAGGGTTAAAGTATCAAATACTACAAAGTCTCGGCCCAATGGCCTGAATTGCTCCTTGCTGTAGAAGTGCGCTTCAGTGTTCTATATACTAATGTGCAGTGGCCATCGTAATGATGTTTGTAATGCGAGTTTCTTTAGTTTTTATCTCCAGTTTGGTGAAAATTAGATTACAATCTTCTAAAAATGTGTGTAATAATTACCAACTATCAATACATGAAATTAGTGTTCACTAACGCAAGTTCAGTTCTAAATGCCAAACAAAAGTAGTTCGTATGTATTAATGAACTAGAGAAGTGAAAAGTGAACACGGGAAGAGTGATTTTGTGTGTGCAATGTTTTTGTTCATAAGTGTGTGAGATACTTGAAAATAAAAATAACAATCACTACACTAGGCAAATTCGTGTCCAATGATAGTGTGCAAATTGTTTTTGTCATTGTGCAGTTGTAAATGTATTCAATTTTAGTGTTCAAAGTTGTTAAGTGTGTTGCGCATTATCGTCACAGTAAATCTTTAGTGGTGGACAATTTACATATAATTTTCATTATATAATTACTAGCTGTTACTAATACAACAATAATAACTAATACAAAGATTTTTTTTGTTCAGTATTATTTACACTCGGTATTACAACATTATTTGACTTAACATTATCACTTAAATTATTTGCCGTCCCTGTGAGTAAAGGAATCTTCTACATAAAACTGCTATTGGTAAATTACCGTTTAATGCGTCACCTCCGGACCACGGCTGCAGATTTTTTTCTATATGGTTAATCTCCATTTAACATGTCACCTTCGCCTCCGCCTTCGCCTCTCTACCGCCATCTGTGTAGGATTTAATGAATTTTTTCTCTGATACTCTACCGCCATCTATTGATTTTTCTTGTGAACTATCGGAATTCCTCACCTCTCTACCAATATCAGTTAATATCACAGCTAATTGCTGCTATTACCATCATTCATTAACATTATTGCAAACTTACTGTGTGTTAATCTATTGATATGATTGCTAACTTATTGAATAGTCTTATAACTAAGTAATGAATTGTTAGTTTTCCTATACGGGTGCAATCAGAAGTACTTCAACAGCCGCTTTGCATCTGGTGAATACTGTAATGGTATATTTAACATGAGACATGCTCGTGAAAATTTGTTGCTGCTACGATGAACTTGTTTATTGCTGTAAAAAAGCGGTGAAGTTTTAAAAAATAACATCAAATTGTGTTATTAGCTTTCTCTCTTGTTGTAAATCCATAGTTTGTATGAATTTGCTTTGCCTTTTCCCTTCATTGCTTGTGTAACACCGGAAGTTTCTATCAACGTGAATGGCATGTGAAAATCATATTATGTGTGGGTGTATTAAAGATTCTCAGTTGCATATTTTTGATCTCTCTCTCCTTTTTTATACCTGTGATATCCATGAAAGAGTAAATTGTAGTTGTACATGCAATGTAACAAAGTTTTTTGTTTCTCTCTTGAAAACTCTAACTTGCAGAAAACATGTTCACTAAAATTGTTCTATCACTCTTTCGTTTTTCACATCATAAATGTATGAAGTTTGAGCTATAAGTATTACTGTACAATAAGTTTTTTCGGGGACTGTTTCTTCAAAATCCATTATTTTTTTAATATTGGTTCGTTCGTTAATAACAACTTGTTTGCGTTTACTTGTATTAATGACATACATTGGACGATTTTCTATAAACTCTTTTGGGGAATAAAACATATCAGTATTTTTCTGTGTTACACGTTTAAAAGCAGTGTAACTATCATACATTTTAAGATACTCTGCTTTTGTGATATCCAGGTTTAAATTCTCACGAGGGAAGATTTCGTTACGAGCATTTTTGAATAAATATTCTTAATCTTACATGTATCAAACTTACTAGCGTCTTTCTCCTGAGTATTATCATCATTATTAGTTTGGAAAAGAACTATTACTAAATCAGGCATATCGAACTGAAGTGAGTTCAACTGTGTTGTTACATCAAATTCGAAATAAGAACCTGAAACATGTCGTTGAATACTTTGATACGTGAGAAATTCAATTGGTATTTGAGGTTATTTGGTATTGAATAAATTGTAAAGAAATGAACACTATGTAAGTTGCGTATTGATGTTAACAATTCATTAGTTTTAGCGTATATGGCTGTATACAAATCGTTTTCAATTTATCTTCTAAGTCTTTCAGTTTTGCAATAATTTCATTCTTTATTTCATCGTTATTGCTATTAAAGTCTGTTATCGATATGAAATTTTTAATACTATCTTGTACTTCCCAAAGTTGAGTCACTGTAGGCATTAGAGCTATTGATGCTTCTACGTTACGAAAGTCATTAATATCAGCATATTTTTTAGATAAGTTATTAAGAGAATTACTCACAGAAGTGTATTTCGTTTCTAGATTTCTGCAATTAATGTGTTATGCGTTACTGCTGTATCCTCTAAAGTTTTCAACATATTCTTTAACCCGCTAACTATTTCATTAACCCCATGAACAGAAATGAATTTTGAATGTTCTTGAATTGCTTCTTTAACTTCATTTTGAACATTAGTTAACACTTCTTGTATACCAGAAAGATCTTCTAATGTCGGAAGGAATGTTATACTAGTTTGAAGGTTTTGTAATTGAATCTTAATATTGTCTATTACTTCAGGGAGGTTTTCCGTTGTTTCGATTACAGTTTGAATATTATTTATCGTCTTTTTAATTATTTCTACTTCTTGCGAAGTTGGAAGTGTGTTAATAGTTTCTTGGAGGGCAGTTAATTTTGATTTTATTTCATTTTGATTTTGATTTGTAGCTAATTCACTTAAAGACTTACGTATACTCTCGATATCAGATTGTTTCGGTGTGTTTTTTTTGAATTTCAATTAAATCGCTTTGAACGGTGCTTACAATATGCTGAAGATTAATTAAATCTGTAGGAAGATTAAAACCCTCTAATTTCTTATTTAATTTTGCAAGTGCTTCCTGTAAACTACTTACCTCAGTAGGAACGTTATTCACAACAGTCTGTAGATTCTTTAGTTCAATTTGAATATTCGTGAGTTCCGATATATTATTAATTATTGCTTCAAACTCACCAAGCTTTCTACTAATTTCCGATACATCACTATAAACAGGTAGGTTGGTTAGATCATCACGCAGTTTATTTGTTTCATTGGTAATAGTTTTAAGTTCATTTTGTAGAATCGAAATAACTTCTTGCATCTTTTGAAGATCTTCTTGAGAGGGATTATTTTGAAGAGCATTTTCTAATACATTCACAGCTGTTTGAAGATCATTAAACGTATTTTGTAAGTCCGTAAGCTTTTTATTCAAATTATCGACTAAATCTTGTGCTGCAGTATTTGTAATGAATTGATTCTTTATGAATTGTACTTCCTTTTGAATTGTCGTTATAATATTTTGAACTTCGGTAAAATCATTTTTATTTACTAGCTGTGAATACATAAGAATAACACTTTTCAACTCATTATCAAGTTTTTGAAGTAAATCTACTAAACGTTGTTGAGCTTCTGTGATTTCGGTTTCAATATTTGAAGATAAAGTATTTCGTAGTGCGTTGATTTCACCCTTTATTATTTTAATTCTTTGGTCTAATACTGTCAGCTGGTTTTCATTGATGTTGGAAGGTGAATCTGATAATATTTCATGCTCATGCGACTTATATCGCGGGAATCCAAATAAATCAGTAGGCATAATAAATAATAAACTATATTATATTAGAACGTATAGAAAAAAATCAAATAAATTATTTTGAAAAAACACACAGAGTGTGCTTTATTAACATTTGAACAAGCTTGATAATAACTATGTACAAACCTTACCAACTATTTAACTGTTACACAAATGAAAATTAATACAACTCATTTAGAGGTTGAGGGTTGAACACACACTTCACAAATTATTTCAGCATCATTATTTACAATTCTTCGATGACCCCATGGCAATGAGTGTATTTTACAATCAAGAATTTTACGTTTATTATCATAGGGGTCTAAAGCTAATTTTTGTTGCTTTACAGTATATGCTCACATGATTGAATTTGATGTTGCTCTTTCGTTAATTGTTCACCAGAAAACAAGTACTTATTAAAGTCATCAATCGTAATCTCATTTTTCACAACATTTTTCTTCACACCCTTAACCCTCTTTGTTTCTTTTTTTTCTACTGTACTCATAGCATATACTTTCGATCGTAATCCTATAAATTCTTCAAGAGCTATTCCTTTCATCTCATCCTTCATTTTACCAGGTACTTTCTCCTTACTTAATGGGATATTATATCGATTATTTACAGGATATTCAAAATAGTCTATTAAATCAAGCATATCTTTATAGAAATTTTCACAAATAACATGATAGACTAACGAATCCGTGTCGGTGTAAACAACAGTAAGCTTATCTCCATATCGAGGTTTCATCACTTCATAATGAAATTTGTACATTACTAATTCAGCAAGATCTAAAATAGCACTTCCAATATGCACAGGTTTGTTTAATTTCGTGAATTTTCGTAGCATATGAATAAGTACAAAATTTTCTGAGTAGATTGTTGTAGATTTAAATTGCGGCATTGCAATGAGTTTTTCAGCTTTTCTTTTATCAGAAGCAAGTTTTATATTAGTATACTTTCTCACATTTTCCATGGTTTTCCCAAACACGCTGTTGATAAGAAGTTTGTAAAAATCTTTCTCGAAATCGGTTATTGCCTCTGTGCGTAGCTTGGTGTTTAGATCTACGTAAGCCTTAAGCCACTTCGATTGAGAAAACCATAGAATTCTGTGTACTTTTACAAGTTTTAAACCGCGAGCAAGACAAAATTTTAGCAATCGAAAATGTACAACATAGTTTCTTTTCGGATTTAGCGTTAGTAGTAATTTTCGTTGTTTCCCGTTAGGTGGGATTTCATTGACAGGTGCTAGAGGGTAATCTTTATGATCATCATGTAACTCTTCAGAATAATCTAAGTCTACCTCTGCAAAGAAACCTCGTTCATCTTCGTCGGGATAATTTAGAATTTTATTCGAATCCCAATTTTCGTTGGATCCCATGAAAACTTTCCATAGGAGAGAGGCATACTCATGGCATGGCCATACAAATTATTCGCGTCCAGGTACATTACAAACGAGGTTTCTTTTTGAGGATCGAATTCACTACAGAGAAACTTATTGTTAGCTTTGACATGCCTTAAACTACATTGAGAAACACCACCACGGATTGATTTTTCAATCAACAAGTGCATATCAACATCTGTAAATAATATTCTAATTCGATTTTAGATTTATAAAGTATAGCTTTCCAAGATAAGGCTGGCGATGTGTATGAGAAGGAAGGATCAATTCCATATGAAGTGATGCATGTGTTTCTGAAATTTTCTACCACATCAGCTGTTAGCAAAACATCAGTGGTTAGATAATAATCATGAAAATCTCCAAATGTTTTGCAATCGAATGTTTCCCATACTCGCTGAACTAACAAATAATCTTCATTACTGCATTCACTACCCTTAAGTATGTTATTAAACGCTGTTTGAGGAGGTAGTTTTGTTTCATTAAATTTCGAAGCATCAGTAAAATAATCATAAGGAAAAATACCCTTCCTTCTACTTAAATCAAATTTTACATCATCAGGGAAATGAGCATAAGTGTATTTCAGTTCTTCACGCTTTAATTTTTTTACTAATTCATCTAAAGAGTATGGCAGAAACCGGTACAAATCTAAAAATCTTAATTCAATTTTTTTACCATTTTCGAGATGAAACCACTTTGAAATTGCAATATACTTTTCCTCACTTTCTACAAGAACTTTTATATCACCTGGAATACAACCTAATTCTTTCACGAAAAGATGCGCATCATACGAAGATAATCCGTGCATAAAACATCCTATAAAATTTTGTTTTTTTACTCGCAAATTACAATTATTGCATAGAGGTTTAAGATAAGCTCCTGATAAATGATGGTGATGATGAACTTTTGAGTTATCTTCAGTATATTCTTCGTCACAAATAGAGCATTTCTCTCATTGTTCGTAATCGAGTTTTTCCGGTGTAGTTAAGGGATTCATCGGCAAATCCAGATTTAATATATTAACAATTTATTCTAACTCCATCTGCAAACTTTTTAGAAAATGTTGCGCTGGATTATCACCTCTATACAAGTGAAGTTCAGTCGGGATTTGATCTGACCGGCAAATTTTGAAACAGTAACTAGCTAATTTATGCTTCTGAATGTTGATAGATTTTTGTCCTCGATGTTCACTAACCGGCTTCAAAAAACTTTCAAAATCCGCTACTATTACAACATCGGCTTTTAAAAATGAAGGGTCGGTTTTAAATTTAATAACTGAATCAGGAACAGGCATAATGACGCGAGTTGGTTTATGTTCTCGACAAAAAATTTCATGTTGTGTTAGTTTATGTTCATCTATAAAGTGGTGTAAACAACGTCTGCAGAAATAATAACGACGTTTGTTGCTAGTAACTTGACTCCTCACTAAACGAGAAAAATTTCTTATTAAACAGTAATGATGAGTAATCGTTATCAGAGATGTTGATGCCGATGATGTTGATGCTGTTGTTGTTACTGTTTCGTTTTTCACACACAGTAAGTCTATGCTAGTTCCGTTAGATTGATGTTTGCTGATATGAAGGGGAAAGACTTTTTCATTTTCATCATCTATACCATACACATTGATAGAAATTGGAGCATTGGGAAACATTTCGTTGTAGTGCTTCTCAAATTTGGGAACGTCATGTAGGCTTACAGGAAAATTAATGTTATTATTCTCAACAATGGGAAGTATTTCATGTGCATAAGGCTTGTAGTGAGAAACTTGATTAGCATTTTTCTTTGAATCAACGGGATTAAGTTTAGCTAACACAGCGTACAAAAAACATTTCTGATCTTCATTTTTAATGTTAAGAGTAGCGCGTTTCTTCTTAATAAACTTAAGGAGTTTAATATGGCATGACGCAGCAATTGGATTAAAGGAATTAACATGCACCTCAAGTTTATGATTAGGAGTAGAGGATAAGGACCAGCCTGAACCCTTAATCGCTCTGTCCTCTTGATTTACCTGTAATTCCTCCAATATTTCTTTAATAGTTTCTCCCACAACCGCAGATTTTGAAAATAACTTATTGCCACTATGTACTGGGAAACACTGTGTTTCTCCACTCATTTTTCAAAATCAGCACTCAAAATAAAATTGATTTTCAAAAGTGTATCACATTCACTAACTTGCTTCTCCAAAAAATGTACGCATTTTTTTTCTATAGAAGCGAGAAAAGAGTGAGTATCTCCACTGTCACTATTAGCAAGTTCATAATCAGCGAATGTCTGGCATAAGGCACTTTTCATTGGTACATACGAATGCATATCTTTCATATGTCGATCAAAATGTTTTTTAGATATTTCCTCATTACATACAACACAATTAACAGTTGCTAATTTTCGCTTTTTTGTAGAAGGTTCTGTTTCTTCTTCAGTTCTAAGATGAGGATGCTTACGTTTGATATGAGTATTATAGTTCTTTTTAACAATACGTCACTGCATTCTGAACATTGAATTTTCTCCATTTTGGGGGGGGGGGGAAATGAACTATATTTAAGAAAAACTTTTTTTCTTTTTACACTACTTTTTGATTAAACTGTCTAATACTCGAAATATTTTCATGTACACAAGAAAAGCACTTGTTCTCCATTGATCTTCAATAAATAATACCACAGACTGTTAGATTTTTGGTTCAAACAATTTCCCCAGTTTTTTACTAACTTTGAAGCTGTAGAAACATACTGCAAGTAATAATTTAGTTTTAGTAACCAAATTCTCTTCGCGTAGCAAGCGATAGATAATCTAGTACACGTAACTTGGCAAAGAAGAGTAATCACTGCTGTTATAAAATCGACAAAGCTAGGTTTGCTTATAATCGACAAAAGCCTTTCAATATCATGAGCGGATATAAAGACTATTAGCTACGAAGGTCATGGATATCAAGTGGCCAGGAAACGTGGACAATACATTTTCTCTTCATAAATAGCTCACATCACAAAAAACTGGGGGAATATCCGTTTTATACTTTTGAATCATTCAGTTTTTTATTCCCATTTAAAAAGAATCAACAAGAGAGGTTCATTATTCGTTTTTCATAAAATCTCCTCTTTTATTCCCTGCTATACATTTCTGACAGTCAAGAAGAATTATTACTTTTTATCTCACGCCCATAATACCAGGAAATAAATTGAAAATAATTTTTTATTTCGTGTCAGAATTTATTCAAACTTTTTGATTATTTATAGGTGTGATATAAAAGTATTTAATAAATCAAGGTTGGGTTATGTAACTGGGGAGGTTTTAACACGCAGACACACACCCACACATGTATGGATAAAAAGAGACAGCAGATTGATAATCAGTATAACTGACAAAACATTTTCAAATAAGGAAACTGTATGATATGAACTTCCGCTCGTGCACACGCAACGAAGTATCACGAAAAGGCAAAGCAAATTCATATAAAATATGGATTTACAACAAGAGAGAAAGCTAATATCACAATTTGATGTTATTTTTTAAAACTTCACCGCTTTTCTTTTACAGCAATAAACAAGTTCATCGTAGCAGCAACAAATTTTCACGAACATGTCTCATGTTAAATATACCATTACAGTATTCACCAGATGCAAAGCGGCTGTTGAAGTACTTCTGATTGCACCCGTATAGGAAAACTAACAATTCATTACTTAGTTATAACACTATTCAATAAGTTAGCAATCATATCAATAGATTAACACACAGTAAGTTTGCAATAACGTTAATGAATGATGGTAATAGCAGCAATTAGCTGCGATATTAACCGATGATGGTAGAGAGATGAGGAATTCCGATAGTTCACAAGAAAAATCAATAGATGGCGGTAGAGTATCAGAGAAAAAATTCATTAAATCCTACACAGATGGCAGTAGAGAGGCGAAGGCGGAGGCGAAGGTGACATGTTAAATGGAGATTAACCATATAGAAAAAAATCTGCAGCCGTGGTCCGGAGGTGACGCATTAAACGGTAATTTACCAATAGCAGTTTTATGTAGAACCCTTAAGATTCCTTTACTACTTCCTGTGTTATCCATTGTTTCTGACACAGTGGTTATTATTTTTGAATGATCAGTATGGCTTTCCCAATCCGTTTTTAACAAATAATGAACACTACAAATAAAAACACTAATGCTACATATAATACTACCACCATGATACTGATATATTCCATTAAATTTGGCTGAAAATAAAACAAATATTAAATACTTGGTTACATAATCTAACATCAAATCTATTATATTATAACTTACCGTTTTAATCTATAACTGGAATTCAAATCTAAGGCCACGCACATACAATCCACATTCGCTACCTTTGAATTTAAATTTTATTAAAGTTAGTTTTAAGACCTTAAGGTATTTACGGCTTAGCCCGGATAAAGGTTGATGTGATGAATTGATGGAATGTATTAAATGGGAGAAAACAGGGGAACCCTGAGATAACCCACGCACCCAGTATTTGTCGAACACAAATCCCCGTTTTCACGATGAGGACTGGAACCGAGAACCTTCCTTATTCGAGGTGAGCGCTCCACCATTAAATCACTGGTTTACGGAAATCTTAGGTTTATCTAATATTTTAACCTACTTTTGGTAAGATATAATCTAGGAACTTAATTGTGTATACGGCTATATACAAACTCCTTTTCTTGGTAACTCATAACTCCAATAAATCATTGTCTATAAATTATTGCTGAGTCAGCTATCAGTTTTCCTTCGTTCTCGGACAAAAGTAGTTTAGTTCGGTAGCGTCTATCCCTTTATTCAAACATAAAATTCATCATCATATTCCAAAAATAGGACCCACTGCTACCTTCATGTACGTGAATTACTAGTAACCCAGCCTTATTGACTAGGTACAAGACATCCTGTCTCTGCTTAATCAATGGACCGTCTCAGACCGAATCTCTGCTATGCCGACGTTTTTCAGAATCACTGTAACCCTCCAGCTTGCTGAAGTACCACAGTTTGATTCTGAATTTGGCAGTACAACAGAAATGTGGAGAGATAGCAAAATTTTAATTTTCCTAACTTTTCGATATTAAAGAGTGAAAAGTATGTGACTGGACCGGGGATAAAACCCGGGACCTTTGGGGTTCGATCCCCGGTCCAGTCACATACTTTTCACTCTTTAATATCTGTACCTACAGAGGTTTGATGTACAGAAAAAATCGAACGTTGCCTCCATTTCAACTTTGGGCATTATCTTTCTTTTCTTCTTAGGCATAGTATTATATCTGCATGTTATGAAAAATTATAGCTTACATTATTATTATGATTTTTAAGTATATGCTACAACTGTTAACTCAATTATATTGACCTTGTTTTATAACCTACTACTAGTAATATAAATTAATTCGCCGTTACTCAGGCGGTAGCGCTTCTAACTACGAATTGGGCGGCCCTGGTCCAAATTCGGTCCAGGACAGAGAATTTTCTGGCATTGTTTTCACGCTTGGAGCTCTGAGGTGCATCCAGCCTGCTACCTAATTGAGTACCAGAGTGCCCTTGATACTCACCTTGGGCAAGTAAAGGCGGTCGAGCATGGGACTGGCCACCCAGTTCACTTCGTATCGTAAGTCGAGAATGTGTCGAGCTATATCTCCACAGTCCCCATGCTCCGTTCACGGCGCGTGCGCATCGCACAGGGGATAGCTTTCCCGTTATTACTATCGTAAATGCGATTGACATTGACTCGGTAATGCAAAATGCTGACACCCCTAACAATTTTGAATCATATGCTAATAATATCCTATATGCAGGCAGCACTATTGGTACTTTCAACTGCTTTAGCAATATTTCGGGGACCCATTGCTATTGTGAAGTATCTAATTGATTCGTTATCCTCATAAAAATTCTTGCTTCATTTTGCCAACATACTTGCAATTGACATATCTTTCTTTTCTGATTATATCACTCTGTCTATATTCATTATTCAATTTTTCGACACACTACGGCTTGAACTTTTCCAGCACTTGAATGATTTTTTTTTAATTTTCCCAATTCACACTCTCAAATTCGCTTATTCTTGTCTATACTTCCTATCCTATTGTCATCAAAACCTTGACACTTTCACACTTTTCTTGGACAATCTCTTATCTGAGTTATAAGCTGAAGTAGAACATTGTAGAGAAATTTAAAAATCTTATTTTTGGATAGATGTCTCTTTTAGTGACGGCACAGCTACAATGTATTTATCCTATATATAAAGTATTAAGGAACAGTTTCTTATTTTCAACCTAGAACTTGAAAATTTTCCCCATTTTTTAACTTCGAAACAATTGTTCCATTTTTTGTTTGCATTTGAACATGTATTGTCATATCCAATCTTATACATATTGTTAAATGCAATTTGAATTTCCACATTGACGTGTACTTTTAACTTGAACTTTCACTTGGGAATTCGACTTATGCTATTTTTAAATTTTGACTTGTACCTTTAATAATTTTTAAATTTTACTTGATCCTTCATACATGAAATAATAAACTTGTACTTCCGGTATACTTTCTTATTGCTAATTTTACTCGTATTTGAATTTTGTCAATGAATTTTCATGCCTGTATCGTCACATATTATTACATCTATTATGTTCTAGGTGCTAACAATTTCTATTTCTAATTCTCTTAAGAAATTCTAAATATGATAAGATTGGTGTAGTGCTTTATTTTTCTATTTATTTTAGGTAAGCAAACTTCATTTCCTATTATGCCCTGCTGATCCAAATAAAATAATTTCAAGGTAGCAAGGTATATGTAAGTACAAATTTTAACCTATCTGTATATAAAATCATGTATCTTGGAAATTTCTCACACAAATTGTGATTTTTAATTCAATCTGTCCGATTCCATATGATTTTATATATCAAAATATTTTAAATTGTTTCTTGTTCTTTGGTCTGCTCGGTACTCCTTACAGTATAAGTAGACGACTTGAAAAACCTGATACAAATGCACATAGAAATAACAAGAAGAATAACTGCTATTACTTAAATCCATGATTCGCAATATCAAACAAATTTACTTTTCCTTCGTTAAATTTCAACTCATTGAACTGAGTTTGTAGTGCGACAAATTTTTCGTCAATAGTATGTAAATTTACATCAAATTTACCAAACGTAACATTAATTCAAATTAATTTTATATGAAGTTCTATTTAACTTTCGTGTTTCATTTGTTCACAGTGAGACTGTTCACCAGTTACTTATTGTTTTTAAGAAAACGTATGACTCCATCAAAAATAAAAATACTATACAATATATTCGTACAATTTGGAATTCCGAAAAACTCCATTAGATAGTTTTGAGATTCGCAACGGATAGAAACAAGGTGATGCCTTGTCACCATTACTGAATATATGATTTTAAAAATAAAAGACGACAAAAGGAACTAACATTAATTGGCTTGAATCAACTGTTTAAATTGTCTCCGAACAAGCATCATATAACAGAAATTTTGGTCGCCAGTGAACGGAAGATTTCGAAGTTCACAAAAGAGAATCTTACGTAAATGAGCTGAAAAAATCTGACTGCACCAACAGGCAGGCATAACATTCTGGAAAACAGTCAGTATCAAAGAGTATCCCAACCAACAGCATAGCATACAATAATTGGGGAGCATGTATTAACTTCAACAGAGAAATAACACATAGTACAAACTTCTCCTTTACTCAATGAAAAAAACATCTTCTGCTTATTCACAAACAGTCAGGCCTGCTGACCGAAGCCACAGCAACTGCATATACCCATCCAAAACTACCTCAAACTAAGAGGAACAACTGCTTCTCAATGCTCACATGCTCACTAAGCACAAATACGGCCTACTCTCGTCAGGACTAATAGGGTGCATTCTAAAGAAAAGTACAGAGACTAAATATACGCACAATGTAGAGAATAGGAAAAGAAAATAAATATAATCTGAACATTCTGGAGAGATCATAAACACTTATAGCCGCAATGCTGACTAGCTCCTTCCATTATGATAGTACAATTCCGTTACACCCTCTCCTTCTACATGCACACACCTGATCAAAGTGAACCACTTAGCTACCACAAATCTCAAACAGCGTTTAAACAAACATCACTTTATACGTAGAATAATTCATACCTGACCTACTCCAGGGTCAGCTCCATTGTAAACACTTTGGGGTCTCATTAGTATAATACACACACACTCATATGTCAACATGGAAGCAATAATTTAAATAATAATAGTCCTTCATGGGCCAGGTGTAGAAGCAAATTGGCAGCTATCTAGCTCACCTTCTCATAGTTTCTGTTGCAAGACGTTGTACTACTATATTAACTGGTTGCTCTTTCCAACCATAAGATATTCATAAATAGGTGTAACACGCAAAGGCAGAGAAAACCTAGGTTGCACCATCGTAACAGATCAGAGCCCTAGGTGCTCTTAAAGTATAATAAAGTACTAGGCTTTAAATAAAATAAAATTAAATTAAACTCAATTCCATGCAGTAGGTCAAAAGATATGAAAAAGGACAGCTAATGCCTTGTTTACATTACTAACATTTTACCATGGTGAAACTTATGGGTAAAACTAACTTGCGTTCACACTACCGAACTTGGTTATCGTGCTTGTACTACCATTATCTGTAAAGAAATAGGCTAAGGTTTCCGTGGTTGAGTAAAGAATCTGCTTGTTATACGGGAGAGGATTAAATTATAAAAATGAACACAAATGAATTAATTGTAGCGACAAATTTTGTAGATTAGTTCTGCCATCATTCTTTTATACTTTAAAAGTAATACGCACCACTAGCATACTATATATTTCGATAAAAAAAGAAATAAACTCACGAAGTGATTCGTGCCTAATGACTAACTTGCGTTTACACAGCCGTTTCTTACTAACGTTACAAGATAACCGTCGTAAGTTGACGCTAGTTAAATTTGAATCCCGCGTTAACGGTAACTACCGTTTACATTACTAAAATGAACTCGGATTAACGTTAACCATGGTAAAATGTTAGTAATGTAAACAAGGCATCAGGAAAAAAACTCCACAAGATGGTATCCAAGAAACTGTGCTGTAGATGCATAAAGAGAATCAAAGACAACAATGCAAAGAACTGGCCTAAAATAGAGCTAACTGTATCACTGCATTACCAATTCAAGGAATAAGGGTACACTATAATGGCATAACGTTTAAGCTTAACTGAAGTAAAATTCCAAACCGGTGGGAAACAGTGCAAGAGTGCCCTGAACATGCAGTGCAACCAGTAGGGAGTTATGCCTACATCCAGTGTTGGGTTAGATACTTGTTTTTTGTACCTAGGTACAGGTACTAGGTACTGCCCATAAATTGTACCTAGGTACAGGTACTAGGTACAAGTTGGTCAGTGTACCTAGGTACAGGTACAGGTACTGATAAATGTACCTAAGGTACTTTTCAGGTACTTGACCCAGTTATTGCTAAATAGGTATAGGAATGATATCAAAAACTAAGAGGATGCTAATAGGCTAGACTATGGCTCCTATATAGTTACTTGTACCTTCTACTAATACTACTACTACTACTACTACTACTACTACTACTAATAATAATAATAATAATAATAATAATAATAATAATAATAATTATTATTATTATTATTATTATTATTATAATGATAAACACTTATTGTTGAGCAGGATAGGTTCAGCTCCTGTGTGCCGTGCTGTGTTATCTAGCCCCTGTTAAAAAATACGGACATTTTTATGATACTCCGAAATTTTAAGTTATTTGCTCCAAATAGCCAAAAAAATTGATTTTCAGTGATTTGGAGAAAATAACTTAAAATTTCGGAGTAGCAAACAACATATTTGGATTCAGCATACCCAAAACAATATTTGACTAGGGCTTTATTTTGTATGGCCGCCATTTTGTTCTTTAGCGATTTGGAGGAAATAACTTAAAATTTCGGAGTAGCAAACAACATATTTGAATTCAGCATACCCAAAAACTTAATGTTTGACACCACGATCACTAGTTTCTCCCTGCTCCTTCAAAAATTATAAGAAGTTTATTTAGTATGACCGCCATTTTTTTTAGCGATTTGAAGCATATAACATCAGAATCGAGAGTGAAACAAAATATTCGGAATCAGCGCACCAAATTCATTCAGAAAAGGTTATTTGCCCGCTTTTCCTCAGAAATGCTCCCTACTGTCAGAATTTAGAAAATTGTTCTACTTTAATATACATTTTCAATAGTTGATGTTTGAAATCTTTGATGATAACTTGCCGCATCAGCTCTACAATCAATTATATTGGAAATTTGAAGCTGTAAAGTACATCTCTCACTCTTTCGGCAGCTTGTAGCTCTGAAACACGGCGGAATTTCCACCCCGATGATCACAACTTTTTACATTCTTTTCTTTAGTTCACAATGGTTCGTGGTGTCCTTAAATCCTGCAACGTTAATTTAGCTCATTTACTGACGTCATACAATGATGAAAATTTGCACAGTGACGTAAGTCGAGTGACAATACAATATTCTATTGTTACTTTCATATATTACTATAAATTTATGTTTTAAAAGCATACAACTCAGAATTTTTTTCTTTTTACAAATGAAGGAAACTAACGAACTTCAACGTACGCACCGTTAGTTGCGCGGCAAACTTCAAAACGCTATTCCACCTCAATCTAAACGTTCTCAAGAATCTGTGGAGTGACGTTGCTTATTGCAACCACAATTCTTTCACACAAGTTATTCAGACCTTGAACCGGAGTAGAATAAACCTGCTCCTCAACAAGTCCCAATAAGAAAGTCACTGACAGTAAGATCTGGTGATCGTGTGGGCCATGTTATGAAATTTGTACCTCTTCCAATCCCAAACTTTCATTTTTGCATGTTTAGCGGTCATTGGTACAACGATCCCGTTTATCGTAACTGCTGGTCCCATTTCTTGATGGATATTTAAGTTCGTACTTCTTCTTTTGAACTAACATTATAATATACACGAAAACGTCTCTCAACGAAGTTTCACAAACTTGTATCCCACCAACGATAACACGCAAAACACCTTCTGTTGCGGCGTCGAGATGATGACTGCCTAATGGCAGACAAACGATAAGAATTTAACGGGTTTGTGGCTACTGCGCAAGCGCAACCACAACATTGTTAACAAAACTTTCTGAGTTACTCTCCACAATAGTACAAACGTTTTGTCATTCTTGTAATTTGTTTCATTGATTACATTTTTTCTTTTATTATAGTCCTAAGTGGGACACCCTGTATTACCACACTGTATAAAGTTTCCAGTGTGTCATAACTTTTAGTTTTTTCTATCAACTTACTGAGAAGAATTAAGTTTCTTTCATTATTCTTAATATGTTGTACATGAGACAGAGATAATGAGAATTTTTTCTTCAGTTTGTAAAAATCTACCATTCTATCTGAGACTCAAAAGATTGCTCTCTATTGCCATGAATAGTACATTTAAAACTAGAGTTTTGTAGTGTTTCAGAAGGGTACATTACTTCAGTTAGTGAAATCAGATAACGCAGTAATTTGATGGTAATATATGGAAGTGGATGTTACAATTTTGGGGATGGTTGTTATATATCGGGGGTTAACATTGGTTATGAACGTATGGGGTTTCTACGATAACCTTGTGCTGTGGTACATTTAGTTCTAGTTCCCAATATCATCTGTTGTAGCTTGAACGCTGAACTCGCACTTGTGTTCTATTATGTACTATATAATAACGATGGCAGATAATTATTAGGAATCTCTTTTCTAAGGGGCGAGAAAAAACATAAATAGTTTTATAAAGGAAGACATGCTTAATGCACATAGGTAAGACGTGAAATTTCGAACTTCTTATTTCAAATCTAAGATGTCTGGTTTATATTAATAAATACAACTAAATTTAATAATTCGGGTGGAAATAGCATCCGTTAAATTATATTTTATTGTTCAAATACTTTTGTAGCACTAGGAGACGCCATGCTCACGCAATTAAACTATTTCCTTTCCCTGTTCCTAGTGTATTTTTCCCTCCCTTCAAGATTTTTTTATCAAGATAAACTTTTGAAACAAGATATGTGAAAACTATATCTTTCACTTCCAGTGATTTGAACTCATTTGTGATCTTTAGGTATCAATGGCTCACGCTGGGATATGTTAAGGGAAAGAATGCAGGAATGAATTGACTAGGGTCTAGGTTGAAGGTATCATCCCGGCATTTGTTTTGTCAGACTAACGACAAAAAAATTAAAAATACCTCCGTCATGATGGTTGGTTGCTAGTATCGAACCCAAGACCTCCCGAGATAGAAAACAACGCTTTACTATATGTATTGCATACAAGGATACTGACTCGTTTGTGTATCACATCAAAACAAACTATTTTTATAAAGACATGCATGAAATGATTGAGTATTATGATACTAGTAATTATGATACTAGTATTATGATACGAGACCACCAGCCCAACAAATATAAGCTTACTGCAAAGAATAAGAGGCAACTGAGGAAGATGAAAGATAAGCATAGGAGTATTCCCATCAATGAGTTTGTTGGTTTGAGAGCAAAAATGTATGCTATACAAGATGTAAATAACGAAAGTAGGAAGAGAAGCAAGGATATACGAAAATATGTTGTAGAACAAGATATTACGTTCGATAATTTTAAGAACCGTTTACGATCAGAGGAGATGCAAGGGAGAGTTCAAAAGCAAATCAGATCAAAGAAACATAACATTTTCACTGAACAAGCGTTATAGTAGCCCTTAATTCTCATGATGATAAGCGTTATATCTTAGATTGCAAAGTGCATACAGTGCTCTGGGGTCATTATTGATTAGAGTAACAGTATGCGAGAAATGCACTTTTATTTTAATGTTTCTCTGATCGAATTTCTTCTCTGCCCTATAGCTTTAAGACCTTGAAGCTCATAAGCCTACAAAAATTGCATATGAATCTAAAATGTAATAACTAACTAACTACATGGCTTACGGAACACGAACCACACTCACACCGGTGATGATTACCATAAAAACAAATGTTCACCACAGGTTTCTATTTTGAGCTATATTAAATCATCACAAACACCTACTTTTCAGAATTCTCCTTCGGTGCTCCCCTGTTATATTATATACTGTTTAATATACACGCGTCACATAAATTTTTTATATTGTATATAGTTTAATTTACGATGCCAACGGATATATTTGGATACCCGCGATATAAGTCTCATGAGAATTAAACGTTATCGGATTCACCCTTAATATTAATGAAAATCAATTAACAGTACTAGATCAAAGAATTGAAGTAATAAAGGGTGAAATCAATGCACTACGAAATAAATGCAATTTTCAAATATTGAAACAGAAAACACAGAAGCTCAACAGCACATACTTCATTTACTTCAAAAGCTTGGTACTGAGTTGAAGAGTGTTATTCTTACGTATTCATAGCTGGTAAATAAAAATTACTTGACCTAAGTTCAAAATATCGTAACAACCATTCAAAATGAAGTACAACTAATAAAGAATGAATTTATTTCAAACACTGTTGCACAAGATTTATTCAATGATCTGAAAACAACACTTACGGAGTAAAAAACACATTTAACAATCCACAAACAGCAGTGAACGCATTAGAAAATGCACTTTAGAATAATGCTTCCCAAGAAGATCTTCAAAAGATGCAAGAAGTTATTATCAACCTACCTGTCTATAGTGATGTATCGGAAATTAGTACGAAGCTTGGTGAGTTTGAAACAATAATTAATAATATTTCAGAGCTCACAAATATTCAAATTGAACTAAATAATCTACAGAGTATTGTGAATAGTGTCCTCCAGTGAGTTAGTTATTTTAAGGAAGCAATCGCAAAGTTAAATTAAAAGTTAGAGGGTTCTAATCTTCCGACAGATTTAATCAATCTTCAACATGTGAGCACTGTCCAAAGTGATTTAGTAGAAATACAAAAGAACACACCGAAGCAATCTGATATCGATAGTGTTCGTAACTCTTTAAATGAATTTGCTGCACATCAAAATCAAAATGAATTAAAATCGGAATTAACTGCTCTCCAAGAAACTATTAGCACACTTCCAACTTCCCAAGAAGGGGAAACAATAAAAAAGACAATAAGTAATATTCAAACCGTAATCGAAACAACAGAAAGTCTCCCTGAAGTGATAGAAAATATTAAGGATCAATTGCAAAATTTTGAAATCAGTATATCATTCCTTCCAACATTAGAAGATCTTTCCGGTATACAAGAAGTGTTGACGGATATTCAGAATGAAGTTCAAGAAGCGATACAAGAACATTCATAATTCAATTCTGTTCATGGGGTTAATGAAAACGGGTTAGTGGGTTAAAGAATATTTTGAAAGGTTTATAGGATACTACACTGACACATAACACTCTCATTGCTGATATTCAGAAACATATTAGTGATCTAGAAACAAAATATACTTCTGTGACTAATACCCTTATCTAAATCATATGCTGACATTAACGAATTTCGTAATGTAGAAGCTACAATAGCTCTAATGCCCACAGTAGCTCAGCTTTGGGAGGCGCAAGATAGTATTAAAACTTTATAACCATCACAGACTTTAATTCTAAGAATTATAAGATTAATGATGAACTTGTTGCAAAACTAAAAGAGTTAGCAGATACATTGAAAGGCGATATGTATAGTTCTATATATACTAAATCCAATGAATTTTTAACATCAGTTCGTAAATTACATAGTGTTAAGTTCTTTAAACTTTATTCAATGCCTAATAAGGAATGTGACTTCACGCGTGGCAATGTTAGTGGTAAGGTATATCTCTTTGATATGAATATACCCTATTTCGAAATTCCATTTCTTGGGAAGCTCAAAATTATAGGTTTCGATTGGATTAAGAATAAGAATAAATAGTTTCCTATTCTTGATTCAGCTAGCGGTGGACAAAAATATGGGAATCCATCACTAGGAATACATTAAGGTAGTGGAGTTGCAGATGCACCTTCAGAAGATGAAATTGTACTTCATGAGTTTCATGTGGTAGAAGGTGATGTTCTTGTAGTTCGAACGGATAAATTTTCGCCCGCTGAGATTCTATATCTATTAATATGATATGTATTGCGCAACTGATTTCTCGATCTTAAATATTTAGAATGAATAGTAGATTACAAATTGTTGAAGAACTACACAAGCCCGTGAGAAGAAATTATAAACGAATACCTGTTGTAACAAAGCGTATACATGATTTATGGCAGGCAGATTTGGTTGAAATGAATTCAGGGAACTTGAAAGGTTTAACTAAATTAAATAGGAGGTATTCCTATCTTTTATCCAGTATTGACACTTTTAACAAGTATGCATGGGCTGTACCAGTTAAAAATAAAACAGGGAAGGAAGTTACACGCGCGCTTCAGTCAATACTCAAAACATCTCGACAAGCACCAAAGTTCTTGCAAACAGATCGCGGTAGCGAGTTCTATAATAAAGAGTTTATAAACTTAATGAAACAAAAAGGTATTACTCATTACTCTTCATACAATGATAAGGTACAGTTATTATTGAATATTTTAATAGAACACTGCGTTATTCAATATGGAAGCAGCTCACACTGCAAGGTAATTAATTACAAATGGTACAATATATTACAGGCAATGATGGAAACGTATAATAATAATATACAAAGGACTATCAAAATGAAACCAATTGATGCCGTGAAGAAAGAAAACGAGCAGAAATTAATATCAACAGTCTATAACAATAAATATACACCATCATCTAAGGCGAAATATAGAGTAGAAGGCTATATTCGAGTTAATAAGTTTAGAAATAAGTTTGAAAGAGGCTTCACTCGCAATTGGAGCACACATATTTCAAATAGCTACAGCTTTTAAGACTTATCCACTTACATATCACTTTTGAGATGAGCGCTTTAAAGGTCGTTTCTATGAGCAAGAATGAACGAAAACGAAATATCTTCATGTATATCGAATTGAAAAGTTATACGTAAAACTAAAAGCAAAGCATTTGTTAAATTTATCTTCAGATCATAATTCTTGGATCGATCTGAAAGCTATAATATAATTAGTCATAATATGTGGAGTGTTAGAAAACAACTCTCTGTACCTAATTGTTATAATAAATTGAATGGTGAACTTCTTCATAATATTCGTTGCGTAATAATAATCTGGACGTGGGAAAACAACACTAGTCATTGATAATTTCAATGTAGCTCCGAATTGGCTTTTGTGGGGAGGGAGGCACTTATACGTATTCTCTAAAAGCTTAGAACAATCCAAGTATCTTAGAACTTGCAGCTTAGAACAACTGCAACACATTTATAATGATTGTTATGAGTGGTTTTGTACCTCACAACTTCAATTACTTAATGTAATCAAATTATTATTATGTAAATTACTGTGTGTGTGTATGCAAAAATCTCTTGCGCAAGTGTAAAATGAGTGTGTGTGTATTCTAATTAGTGTATGTATAATCATTGTACCTAATTGTATATTCCGAATTTCTTAATCATTATGTCAATTCTTTTTTTAAATGTTACAGCAGTCAACAGAACGTAGATCTTTGTTACCAGGAAAGCCACTTTTTCTCTCCGCGCCTTGTATCTCAGCAGACCCAACTTCCCTTTTTCTTTTGAATGTTCGAACGTTATTGGTTCCATCTGGAAAATGCAGGAAGGTCTGAGTTGAATAGAAATCCGTTGGAACCGACTCCTATATAAGTGGAAGCGTCGCTTTTGTTAACTCTCTCAAAGCTCAGCTCTCAAAGTATATACAACTAGCAAGGCTCGCTCGTCGCTCACCGATACAAAGCTGCGATGCTGGACTTATATTTTTAAAAAGAGAAAATCTTATCTCTTAGCATGTCCTGCTGTGTTATAGATACCGTGTCTTTGACCCCTTAAAGAAAGGTCAAGCTTCAGGTGTTCAATCAGAGTCGTCAATGACCACGCAGAATAAGGTAAATTACATTTTCAAGTAATTTCGGGAATTAATTCTTACACATGTAAAGGGATCCCAGTGATTAGTTAAATTTGTAGAAAGTCTCTTATTTTTATTTTGGAATTCATTTTCGATGCTCAGACTTAAAGTAGACAGTAGTTATATATCTGAACAACTCATAAACCAAAAAAGAATATAATTGAGGGAAATTGATGCTTTCGAAAAAGAATCAACATGCCTCCAGATAATAGAGTTTCAGATGTATAATACCCGTTAAATTCGCAAACTTGTTGAACACGGTTTAGTAGAATAGAAAACGATCCCAGCCGGTCCTCTTGAATGAATGATTGCAAGCTATGTCTGATTTAACCTAGGCACCGTAAGATCCGCTCAATTATCCGTACGTTAAATTCAGGACTTCTTACCGTTACTTCTACGAATCCAGAAACTCGTATATTGAGAGCATTATTTACATTTTCGATTAAGTAACTAGACGGATATATGAAATTTGAGTAAATAATCTGCTGAGATACTTTCGTGGCAAACCTCAATCCATCATGAAGAAGCCGATTCAATTTTGTTATTCATTATCAACAAAATTATTCTTGTTATATTAAATAGGAGTTAAGTATTCTCATTAACAAACAAATATTGAAATAGAGTAACCTACTCTTGTTACATTCTCGATCTTTTAAAGCGTTCATGCAAAACAAAAATCGTAATCTTCTGTTCTTTACCTGTGGGATTCCTGAATTATTATTATTATTACTATTATTCTGAAAAGTGAGGTTAAAAACCTTCACAGAAAATAGAAGCAATAGCATCTTGTAGATGCCATCAGACGATTAAGTATCATTTTATATATTTTATGTTTAGTTTTGGTTCTCCGTAATCCGTGTACCGCAACATATCGAATTCAGGGCCATTATCTACCCTACGGACAGAGCCAAATATTAATTTTCAGTCACAAATAAGACGGTATAGAAGAAATCAGATACGTAGTTATTCTCCTACCCTTTAAACAAATAACATATGGGCATAAGGATCACACCAATAACTAAGAGAGAACCAACTTATAACATGATATTCAAGATTTCATTTCTGTAATTATTTTTGATGATTATATATTATAGGATCAGAACGAAGCGCGGAACTACTTCACACAGGATAGGCAGAAAGGAATGGATTGCTTTTACTTAGGACAAACATATAGTAAAATCCCGAAACAACTTATTAGAGATAATGCAAACTTCTTATGTATATTTCGTCAATATTACACGAACTTGAAACATATTTATAATTAATTTGTTGGTGGTGATGTAATTAATTGATTTAAAGATATATATTCTATAGCATGGAAGGAACCCTATGGCTTTATAACAATTGATATGACAAAAAAGTCGAACGATGGCAAGTATAGCAATTAAATCGATCATTTCTTTATAATGGAGTTATGTTTATGTTAATATGAATCGAATGTCATTGCGTTTAACGTTTAGCGATTAATTGAGGTACGTATGTTACGACTAATATTTATTATAATATAGTCTTTTATAATGTCAAAGCGAAAATCGAATAATATTGAATTACAAAATATTTTGGCGAAACGCTTCAAAGAATGGAATGAGTGACATTAACTATTATGAAAAGCAAAAACGACAAGAGAAACCATTAATCGAGGCGATTGAGAGCTTACGAAAAGAAATTAAAGAAGTGACTGATGACAATAGAAATCTAATTACAGAGCTTATACCTGTAGCACAACAAAATATAAGTAAGTATCCACCAACACCATCAGAAAACTCATTTGAAAAACAGTTATTTGCATCAACTAAGGCACTGCTTGCGATTAAAGAAAGAAAAGATGATAATGATTATGAGAAATTTATTCAATTAAGTCCATTAGCGAGTCCATACTTGAGTACTAATAGATCTGATGAAGATGATGGATTTGGTTTATATTCTATTGATATAAATAGAGTAGTGAAGTGGAAGATTGGAATTTATAATGTTTTCCTTGATACTGATGATTTAATTATATATAGTGAGAGTAAGATCGGACACCGTATCAACTGAATGTGGCAGTTATTAATGCGTGTTTCCTGACAATCCCAAAGCTCTCACAAACATTGTCATGTCAGTTAGGTTCGTGCTTGTCCAGGATATCTTTGAGAAACCTCACCGGGAAGAGTTATACAGCTCTGAAGGTACTTTTGAAGCTTTGAAGGGATTTGGAACTAGGTTCGATAAGCTATTATGAATCCTTTAGAACGTTTCTGGGCTATATTTGCATGCTCTGCGAACAATGCTTCCGGTTCCTCCCGAAAGAAGGGCTGATCCTTTTCCAGAGTTCTGCAATCGGGTGCGAATTTGGTATGAACCGGAAAGGTTATACAGCCACATCGATCCGAGCACTCCGCACACACACACATATACGTAAGGGACTGTCCCGAAAGGGGAGTGATAGCGTTGAGTACCCATTTTTCTGGTTGGTCCGACGTTTTCAGGATTCGTATCTGGCCTGGTGAGTCGGGCCCAGATGCAGAATCTTCAGAAAAGATCTGTAAGATTGTATTGTAAGATCTGTTAAATTCGATGTTAGATGTTAAAGCTCTATTTACGGAGCACATCCCACAGCAGTTTAAGAAAAATAAATTATTTCGATTATTACACCTAATCACAAGCGTTTACAGATTTGTCTGTCTACAACGATTTTTTAAACCTTTGTTCGACTTTATTTTGTATGCGCCATCCTAGTAACTTTGACTTGAGCCTTGAGCCTTGATGCTGAAATGATTGCAATACTTGTTAAATCCACAAAATCGATGCCATATGCGGGATTAGACCACGCAACCTTGCAGACGCTGACCTAATGTCTCAGAGCCCACGACTACTTCGGTTCGCACCAACGAATTTAAATCTCAAGACTATAACGAACAATAATAGGAAACATATGTGACCGTCAGTTAAGCTTTCTTGTTACACAGCAATTTTTATAGTTCAAGATGAATTTTATTTAATTTACTATTTATTTCAACTTTACATAATACTAGTTACATTTCCAGAGGTGGTTCGATCTTATCATCCACCATGCGCGTCCATCTCTACGGAAAATTAGCTTTGGCGAAATTGGAAAACGCTGTTGTACATATATATAACTAGTTCTTTTTTCTAATTTATTAGGCCTTTGTATATAGGATTATTGCTGAAACGGCCGATATTAAGAGATGGTGCATCCTCTCATTCTATTCTTCCTTCAACTACCTCTTGTTGAAGACACCTCTTGTTTGCAAGTATGATTGTAAAAATCAACCGCTTTCTGCCTTCAAAACTGTAAATCTGCTACCTAGCACAAAAAGGAGGGAGGGTGGATGTTATCCTACATGCTTACAGTTACAGGGACTGCAAATAACGAAAACATATATTGTGAATATTTGTTCTGAAGAGCGGAAACAACCTAAAATGTTTCTTTTTCTTCTTTCTTTCTTGAACTTTATTTAAGCACAGGCTTATCGATGAATAGGTGCCTTTACTTGCTGGTCGTTGTCAAAGTCGTTGGACACGGACCTTGGGTCATTACTAGGCCTATCTCCTAAAATTTTCTGATTTCCAGAAATCTTCTCAGCACCACCGTAACAAATGGAATGTTTATAGAGATCCTCTTCCTTCTTTCTCTTCATACCAACCATGCCTTTGGTAAAAGAACCAAGTTAATTGTCTCGTAGGACTCATTCAACTATACCGCCTGATTTTCGAAAAAGTTAAAGTTATTTGGTAATAAAATATCGTAATGTTCCTTCTATTTTCGATCGGTAGAGACAATGATACTCGGGGGTGGTTGTAGCCCTCAACCATTTATTTATATAAAAGAGAAAAGTTAATAAAATTACCGTCCCGTAGGATTCTGATTTACAAGTTATTTAGTGGAATGACTTCTAGATATCTTCTTCTTCTTTGGGTGATTTAATAGAGATTATGGTACATAGGAAAACACCGGTCACAGAGCCGACCGCGGGCAGGTAATTGTACCAGTTCCTTAGCAAACTGCTTACAGGAGAAATATTGGTTTAAGATTAGAGTACATAACAATCACTTAGCCGACTACGTGTGCGGATGACACCAGTTCCTTAGCAAACTGCGTGTCAGGTAGTTGTACCAGTTCCTTAGCAAACTACGTACAGGAGAAGTTAGGTTTAGAGGTGAGAGTACACAATGGTCACTTAGCCAACTGCGTGTGCGGGAAGGTACCAGCCACTTAGCCAACTGCGTCCCAAGGATGTTCCAGTCACTTAGCCGACTGTGAACGGAGGAAGGGGAAGTGCTGACCACTCGGGGATTGAGTGATAGCTCTTGCTGTGTGCAGGTCCCTTTTAAAGGTGATTGTAGAGGTGGTTCTTCTTTCTTCTCCTACATTGATTCTAGCTCCCTCTGTCTTCTGTTACCCGCTCCATCTGGTGCTAGTTTGTTGAGCTGACCGTCGTCTGCTCCAATGTGTGTCATAATATGTTTACTTTCTTGTCTACATGTTTGTCTACATCATTAAGTTAATTAAAGAGGTGTTCGCCAGAAGAGACGAGGTCTTCGAGCTTGAGGAGGTTTTTCTCGATTTCGCGAGGGCGCATGGCAGGGTGCTACTGGATCCAAAGGAGCTGTGACAGCACTGCTATGTGTATACAAAGTATCCAAGATAAATGCGGTCTGGGCAGTGTTCTGTGTTGCAGATAAACGCCCAGGGCTCAAGAATGGTCGGTCTGGAATTAAGGAAAGTACTGGAGGAAATGGAGACAGATTTATTACGTATCCAGGAACCATACACCCTAAAATGTAAGATAATTACCATGCCAACATCGGCAGAAATAGTGGTGAATGGAGGTAATCCAAAAGCAGCTATTGTACATCTGAAGCAAGATAACAAACTAATAGAAATATCCTAATTTACACATTAACACACTGCATGCGCGGAATTACTGACAATCAATAAACAAAATTCATAATAATAAGTATGTATTGTCAATATAGGTTTGAAATAGATCAATTTGTTGATAAACTTAGAAATATAATTAATGCATACAGAAATAGGAATATAATCATAACAATGGATGCAAATGCAAAATCGTCCCTATGGCACAGTAATATCCAAAATGACAGAGATCGGAGAAGAGGAGAATTAATGGAGGATCTGATTCAGGCAAACAACTTAATAATATATAATACCGAAGGTCAACCACCAACATACAAGATCCGAGCGGGAGCAGAGACTAATATAGATTTCACCAAATTTATTAAAAGACATACAAAATTGCCAGGTACTGGATGGACAAACAAGTAATCATAATATAATGAAATAACGCAGAATGCAAACGCAGCACGGAACACTGCCGTGGAACAACAACGACCCGTATATAATCCGATGAAGATAGATTGGAAAAAGCTGGAAGAATCTCTGACCTTGCCAGAAGTGACGGAAGGGACCGATTTGGATCAGCTCGCGGAGGAACTGGAATGCAGAACCGAGCGTGCATTTGGTAAAGTATGCCAACCACGCAAAAAGAATAAGAATAAGAACAAAACTCCATTCTGGTGCGGGGAACTAGAAAGGTTGAGGAGGATTGTCAGATCTAAAAGGGAAAGTTACCAACAGGCCAGGGACCCGGTGCTAAGAAATAGGAAATTAGAACTATACAGAGATGCAAAAGAGAATACAAAGAAAAAATAATCACGACGAACAAAGAAACATGGGAAAAGTTTTTGCAAAATAATTTAACTCTAGACGCATGGGGCGCACCATATAAACTATGCATGGAAAAGACTAAACCAAACACATTGTCAACACTAAAGAAAACGGATGGAACGTACACAAAGGACTGGAGGGACTCGGCAAAAGTATTAATGGAAGAACTAATACCTAAAGATTATGAAGAGGAAGAAAATGAAGAACAACAGAGAGTAAGAACGGAAACGGAAGAACAGCTGAGGAAACTAATAAGACTGAAAGAGAAAAGCTCTGGGTCCTGATGGACTAAAATCGGAAATATATAACAAAATTATACACATTTGGACAAAAAATCTGACAAGACTCTTCGCCGAATGTTTGAGGCAGGGACGCTTCCCTAAAAATGGAAAGAAGCAAATCTAATAATATTGCTTAAAAGTCAGGAAAAGCCCCATGAAAACCCGCGCTCATATAGGCCCATCTGTCTCCTCAATGTAATTGGAAAAATATTTGAAAAAGTCATAATAAATAGATTGCAAGCAGCAAGAGAGAAGCTAGAAGACGACAACAATCAATTTGGTTTTAGGAAAGGCAAATCGACACAGGATGCGGTAAATAAGTTCTGTAAGGGAATAAGGGTGGCGGAGGGCAATTCTGTAGTGGCAATATATATTGATATTACGGGAGCGTTCGATAACCTATGTTGAAAATACCCAGTTATTTAGTGAGAGTACTTAGGAGCTATTGCGATTGTACAATAGTGAACCTCTTTGCTCCGGGTGAGAAACTAACAAGAACACCAGATGTCAGCAGGACAGGTATGCGGGCCAGTATTTGGGATATCTGCACAGACTCCTGCATCAGAGAATTACATGAAACGAGGAAAGTACACTCCGTTGTCGCCTATGCGGATGATATTGCAATTCAGGTAGATGCGGATTCGAGAAGAGAAATAGAGGGAAAAATTAAGAGCATAATGATAAGAGTCAAATAATGGTGTGACAACAAGAAACTCACTATATCTACGGAAAAAACTAAATACATGATTTTTAAAAGCAAATTGGAAAGAAATCCTATCATAAAATATAATTATGAATCAATAAAGAGAGAAAATCATTTAAATATTTAGGAATCACAATAGCTGAGAAATTACATTTTGGAGAACATAGAAAATATTAAAAATTGAATAGTTAAAGTTGGAAACAAGTTGGCGACAATAGCAAACAATAAATATGGCTTAAAATACGATTATTGAAACTATACAAAAGCCAAATCATCTATGCAATAAGAACATATGGTGCCAGCGTATGGGCCCAGAGATTAAACAAAAATATATTGGCAGAGGGATAAACGGAGCGCAGAGGAGGTTCTTGCTTAGACTGTCTGGGGCGTATAGGACGGTAACGGAAGTGGTCTTGAATATCATCTTGGGAGTTGCACCTCTCCACCTGGAGGTTATTAGAACAGCAACACTATATTGGCATAAAAAAGAGAATTTAATTAGGACAACAGAAATTTTGGGTGACATAATGAATTTAATGGAGGAACTTCAGAACAAAAAAGTAGAGAAATGGCAACGATATTGGGAAATTCCTGGCAACGGTATTGGCAACGATATTGGGACAACTGACCAGTAAATTTTTTAATAGGTCACTGAACACTTGTTAAAATAAAAAATCCCGATTTGCCCTCAGCATCAAAGATCCCAAAGAAATACCAACATCAGTAGTGTAAGACACCAATTACCCGGTAAAACCTTTTAAACTAACCACATATTTTTTTGCTATAAAAATGACATAATTACATCCTATATGTAATGAATAGTCCCCCAGAAAGCACTATATCTTACTGCAAGTCTTAATTAAATACTTTTAATTACTGTTCCTTCAGCCCTATTGTCTGTGTTCAATGAATAACACAGCACTAATAGCTGATAAGAAGTTACAATCCAGTTATTAAATTACTATACTGATGTTAGTTCATTATAAGATTTGTCAGTGAACAGCTTTGTACACTAATGAGAGTAATTTATTACCATATTTATTGTTAAACAGCATACCATTACGTTAAATTAGACCAGGAACGTTCTCTGTAAATCAAATCATATAATGTAATATGTATATACGGGAAATTTAAGTTGTATTTGCTTATATTTTGTGAATATACTCATTTTCCGTGACACGCGTGGGTATCGAACCGATGTACTCCTTACTGCACGAAGCTATTCCACCAGTCGGTCAAACATTTCTTCTAAACTGTTAAAAGATGCTCATGCCACAGAACAAGCAAAAGACCTCTTTTTCTCTTGATCTCTTGCCCAACTTCTTTGGTAATTTTACACACATGCACGCACACGGACAGACAAACAAAAACAGATAGAAAGAAAAACAAAAGAAAAGAAAAGAAAACGCTAACAACAAACGACAGTTTAATATATAATTAGTTTGCATTTTTTTCATTTTAATGTTACCTTTTCTTATCTCTTTTTTGTAGTTCTTTTTCTTCTCACCAGATGGAAGCACAGGAGTAGGGGTATCTTGCTGTTTAGGCTATTTTAATTCAGCAGACACCTCATTATTGAGGGCCCTGACAGCGTTGGAAATGGAAAGGATAATAGATTATGTATGTATGTATGTTTATATCTTGAAACGCACATATATACATGGAAGAACGATACTTTTCTTTTTTTTGTTTTACGAAACAGGTATATGAATTAACATAACGAAGAGAATGAAAGATAAATTGGTTTTGTTAGTCATGACCAACCTAACATATATTACGCCTATCTTTGCATGTAATTTCTTTTTGTCTTTTCAACACAGAGGAACCATGAATAGACAATGATAGAACAGACACTTACAAAAGGACAAAATATATAGATGTTGTTTCAACAATTAGAGTTTATGTCAAGATTACCACGAATGAAGCCTAGAGTGTCAGTTTTAAAAAAAATACCAAACGAACGCAGCTTACATAGATCAGTGGCGTAACATTGACTAGCTACACGGCCACTACAGTCTAACGAGGTTTTCAAGGGTTTTAGCTACAGTAGCACAAGAAAAATGTACAGAATGTACAGAGGAGCGAACCAATAAAGTGAACTAAGCTATGAAAAGAGCAGGTGAGGACCCAGATAATGGAATGGTGGGGGCCCCAGCAACATTTTAGTCAAAGGAAAATCACATATGTGTTTCCTAGGATAAATGACATGTGGTAATACGTAATGAAATCTACCGTGTCGAGTTAATCGCAAAGAGACAGATCCTTGACGCGTAGCTTAGCCTTCGCCATAATATATTACGTATATACTCGATTGAAGAAAGCAGCACTGGAAATAGATACGTAATCAAGTAAGTTCGGGTATAGGGAGAACGATAGTATGATGAGAGAGGTAGATCCTTTGCACATGGTTTAACCCCCTCCTTCGTGATATGTATACAACAGAAGTTAATATGGTTAGAGAGAATGGGAACATCAGAATTAGGTTTAAAGTAGCATATGGAGGCGTCATTTGTATTTTAGATTGTAGATCTGAGTCTCAAACAGATCCTTGACGTGTAGCTTAACCTTCGCCATAATATATTATGTATATACTCGATTGAAGAAAGCAGCACTGGACATAGGTAATCAAGTAAATTCAGGTATAGGGAGAACAATAGTATGATGAGAGAGGCAGATCCTTTGCACATGGTTTAACCCCCTTCTTCGTGATATGTATACAACAGAAGGGAGTAAGATGAGTAAGAATAGGACATCAGAATTAGGTTTATAGTAACATATGGAGGTATTCCTAGATTGTAGAGTAGCAAAAGATCTGAGTCCCAAACACGAACGAGGATGATATGAACACAGTACTATAGGTTAAGAATAGAATCCGAAGCAGTTGTGACTTTACCATTAGCTAACTGCAAATGGAAAGTAGACATTTTAATCCTGCAAGTACAAATTCACTTGAAATATACGATATGTGTTAATGAAACATGTTGCGTTTTGAAAAATGAAGTGTAGTTGAAGGATGATGAGAGAAAGATCTTGGTCACTAGAGATAATCTTGTACTTTAGCAGACTGTTTGATACTGTTGGAACACGTTGAGTAAGGATATGAAATTAAAATACTTGTACATTGCGTAAGACTGGATGTATCACTAGACTACAACAGCGTTTAGTCACCTATGGCACAACAGTACTGAATATTACTCTTACAATAGTAACTGAAGAATATTAAAAGTAAGAACATTATATTTTATAGATATGATACAAGACTGTTCCACAGAAATCACATGCAGCAACATCTTTGCTTGTAATATAGGTTAGACATAGTTAGGAATAACGTCATTTGTTCCCAAGTATTGGGATTAAGTGAATAAATATTGTATTTGTCAAGTTGTATGTGTTATTGTACTTATGAAATGCAAGTAATGACGACATGAAGTGAATCTTGATACAACTCTTGCAGTATTTATTTTACGAGATATTTGTCATGAGATTGATAGGGACAAGTTGTATTCTTTATTGTGATTGGTCAATAAAGTACATAAAGACGTTGAACGAGGATTCTTGATGTAGTTTTCCAATGGCGGTCCTTTGCGAATGCTCGACTCTTGAAGTTAAACCTGCTTGCATAATGTATAGTATTCAAAAATGGAAAGCAAATGTTCCGCTAATTTGTCATGCTTGCTTTGACCACATTCACATTGACTCTGGAACTCACAACTGTATTCACATGTCGGTGGAATCCTTGGAACAGGACGTAGTGGAAACCTTAGCATATGCGCCTATATGCAATGAAATCTACGAGAAATTTATAGAGACGCACTCAGACAACGA
>JAGDQP010015894.1:13771-33854 GCA_022664845.1 Lepisma saccharinum | reverse complement strand
TACGCAAGGAATCACATGAAAACAATTGAGATGGCTTTCATGATATATTTTTTCAAATAATGCGCCGAGAACCTGACAACACGGCTGTATCATTAAATTCAAATCAGTGTGACTCCGCTGATCGAGTAACAACGGTTACTAACTCAAAAGGATACAACATTGCAACTTATTTGGGAGTGAGACTGCTCCATAACAATCGTGAGATCGAAGGTGATAAAAAAGAAATTGAAGACGAGCCATCGTGCTGTTACAATTAATTTTCTCTTACCTTGAAAAGGAGCTTACTCGGAAGACCATTAAAGAGGTGAAGGCCGAGCTAAGTGTTTAAATGTGAACAAACAACTCTAAAATAACCCGAAGGAAACTTTTGCATCACTTAAGATCATTACAATTAGTTTTGACTTACCTTCTTGGTTGATCCACGACTGAGGATCCTGCATTCTGATCCGCCTGCGTCGGTGATTCTTTCGGTTTCTCAGTCTCTGTTTGTTGAGCATCTGCTTCACTTTCCCGCCGTTTTGGTGTTGATGGTGCACTGACTCTGCCATTACGAATTTTCTCTTCCAACCAGTTGAAACCAGGGATTTCCTGTGCCAAGCGCTTTCCTTTTTCCACATCGTGGGATTTCATCTCCCGCGGTTTGCGCCCTCGACCACCATCTAGTTGAAATAAAGAAATGTGTTATAGAAAGGGCTAAAGAAACAATAGTTGGAATGCTCAAATTATGATTTAATGGGCTCTTAAAATAGGTGAACAAACCGTACCTTCAAGAAATGTGGCAAAACTGGAAAAAATATTATTTTTGGATGAGGAAAGAAGTAGCGTTTTACTGGAGACGCTATATTTAAAATCCGTCCAAACAAAAAGCTGACACTTCGGCTATCTACCGACCACCGATGTAGATAGATTTGTGACATTTTTGTCAAATGAGAATGGTTCTCTAATGCTTTTAGACAGCACTACGAACATTTTTTAATTGAGTTCTGCCATTTTTCTTCAGAAAATGCGAAGAAACTATATCGTTAATCAAAGTTATGTATCAAACCATGGAACATCCTATTTGAAATTAGGTTTCACATAAAAGTGGAATCCGATTTTAAATTTCCCTTCCCGTTCTTAACATGTTCCAAACAAATATTGAACATGGTCATGTGCGAGAAACTCATTCACCTGCAGACAACCAGACACCTGGGGAAATGTTGAAATCTGTTTGCCTATTTTCGACTTAATTGCAAATGGACCGAACACGCAGGTCTAACATAATTTTTACGCTTGTTGTCGCTATGTGGCCAGTATTTCTTTTAATAGTAAGTTACGCCGTCTTTTCATTTACACGTTCGTCGAGTGCGATTTAGCTTAGTAGCCAATAGAAAAAAAATGTTTACGGATTTATATTGACTACTCATTCAAATCGAAATCGACGCACGCAGCGACCGCGTACATTAAAAGGTGGTCTTACGCATATACTGAATTGGGCATCTGATAAGCACGTTCTGTAAACAGTATTCATTATTTGCTAGAATGAAACGAATAATAAAACAGGTCACACAGCAATAACAAACCTAAAAATTGATAATTAAAGTTTAGTTTCCTATGTATTATGCCCCTTTGACACGACAGCGTTTAGGCTACAATATATTTTAGCAATAGCAGTAGTGCCAGCGTGTGAAAGAAAGAATGTTACAACAGGGAAACATGCTATGGTATAAATCTACAACTTTTTTTTTTTTTTTGCTTTTACATCCTGGTAGTATTGCTATCGCTAAGACTTATCGTCGCATACATGCTTCCGTAGCAAGCGGGCCTTAGACTGGAAGTGGACAAACTAAGTAACAGTTCTCTCCTAGGCCCGCTTGATACGGAACCACCTATACTACGATAAATCTTAGCGATTGCAATAGTGCCAGCGTGTAAAAGCAAAAAATTGGATTTACATTGTAGCATTCTTACTTTCACCCACTGGTACTACTGCCATCGCTAAGATTTATCGTAGCATAACTGCTTCCGTGTCAAGCGGGCTTAACGTAATCGAGCTCTCCAATATAATAAACGGAGCTCACTGTGGCTTTCTAAAACACGTTTAGTGCTATAATTATTCTTTGTGCATGCCAATGGGAATTTGATCTTAACATTATTTAACTACTGCAAAATTATATTAAGCTGTAACTCTCATGTTCTGCTCGTTACCGTTTTATGATTTTCAAGGAACAGGAGGAACAAAACAAAACTATTACGAAGAAGTATGACGGAGGTCGCAAGGTTCTAAAGTGAAAATTCTGAAAATACAGCCAACTCAAACTTGAGTCCGACATATATAAAACTTGGGAATCCAGGCATAAAAGAAATGTAAACAGCTGAAGTTACAATGGCAGTAACTTTTTATATGCCTGTTTGCATCCGTAAAGTGTCGTATTTTCTTTTTCTTTTTTAACAGGACACGTGAACTTGTTTACAAAATATGTTCATAATATTGTACTAACCACCTATTTGATTAAGAGGTTCGTAAGAAATGAACAGGTAAACACACCAAACGCATAATTTGGCTCCTTAACGTTTCAACAACACTACTAAAATTGCAAAACACCTGAAAGGTAATTGTACCAAGAGGCGCCTGATATTGTCATAAAATGCACTGGACTTTTCAACTGCAATTTTTAAACGGGTATGTAAATCAGATTTGTTTACCAAAGTAATGAAGAAACAAAGATTATAGACATTCAATATTTCGTGCATTGCAAGCAAAACAATATCAATGCAATATCATTATGTATTTTAAACATACAAAAAATTGATATGCATCTGTTGAGCTATATGAGGTATTTTATATTGTGTTAAGGCAGTTGGGATACCTGTTTAGTCAAGTAAGGGTTACTTACACTTTAGTTAAAACAAAAGTACTACAAAGTCCCTTCGGCCTAGCTGCCAATAATATGCGTCAATGACCTTGTCCCACGTAAAGTCACAACATAGACATAGGTCTACTTCGCGCGCACAGGATTTTATTTCTAGAGGGTTGTTTAGCAAATGGTAACTGCGGTTTTAGTGCCTGTCATGATGTGGTCAATTGGTCATTAGTTTCGAACGTGACAGCGGCGGCATCGAAGGCCATTATCTGATAAACAAGATTTTGGGAGTATCATAGAATTGGAGAAACTGTACATTCATTGAGGACTGTCTCAAGAGCGCAACTATCTTCATGAGAACTGTCGTTGGGCTACGTTTAGCTGTCGAAAGTGCACTAACAATTGAATATTGTCTTGTATAATCATACCCCCTTCTACAAAATCCTATACGAAACTTACTGCAAAAGGACAGGAACATTAACATTCCATTTTCCTAAAGGTTAATAACAACTCCCGATTTTCATGTTCAGGAAAATGGATTTCATTACTTCTTCCCGGACAGTTTCGAAAGTTTTTTGTATAAGGAATATAATAATAAAAGACAATATTCACTTGTTAATGCACTTTTGACACCTAAACATACTTAACCCAACGACAACTGCCCATAAAGATTGACGCGCTCTTCAGACAGTCCTAATTTTTGTGTACAACTTTGTGGTTTGAAAAGTCGAGACGGTTTACGTCATTATTTGGTGAGATTATACCATTCTGAAAATCACATGCTACCTCTGCACGCCTATAATTGTGAAACTATGCATTTTATTACCCTTGATCATCTTGTTTTGATCTGAATAATTATCTGCCGAAATTGTCGCATTACTTCAGGGGCATTGTATACGATAAGTTTATTTCTGGCACGAACCGGAGCAGTGAATCAATTCATAATTTTTATTCAAACTATCTAACTAACTGTTCATTACTAATTTTGATATATATGAGGGAGCGAATTGTTATTAACGTCCTAAACGAGCTGATGAGATTCTAAGGACGGGACCTACAGTTTTTGATAAAGTGAGCTCCGAACCACTCCATTCAATAGACCGCAGCGGGAATGGAATTCGCGACCACGCGCACAGAAAGCGGGCGTGCTAAGCTCTCGGCCACTCCGAGGTCGATGAAGTATATGAAGACTAAATGGGAAGTAGGACTGTGTTAGCCAGCTAGGAAATTCTAGTTGCAGTGAGACGTACATAGTTTTACGTACGCCACAAGACAGGCCATTTAATTTGAATACTATGTGTTATAAAGTAAGTGCACGGAATATTCTTTTTTTTTTAGTTTTAACACGCAGTCATTACTTTATTTTGTTGGATTGCGTACGGATCAGTGCAGATTATAATAACAGCGATGACAAAGACAATGGTTGAGAACGGGGTAATTGAACGCAGCATATTATCTTAATTCCCTCCCCTGGGAGCTGTCAGTGATAGGGAAATTTAAGTTGTTGATGGAGGAAATCCACCATACCCCCCGGATTTTGCACCGTGATTCAGATTCTTGTTTTTAAAAAATCAGGTTTTCACATCTTTTGTTCATTTCAATGATCACGTCTATAACGAGATCTTGTTTTCTGTGTACAGTATTTTCTTAAAAAAAGCAAATTGCAATAATATTGTTGTTATTACAAGGAATATATAAGGAATACTATTGCATATCTGTTTGTTTTCTTAAAATCGGAACGGAAAATATGAGAAACAATGCTGCGTACTATTAACCCATTCATGTGGGTAATTATACGCAACGCAAGGTTTTTGTTGTTGTTTTTTTCAATTACAGATCATTTACTACTTGTTTGCGTATCATTTCTTCTTACAATGAGGTTCAATAATATGTCTTAAATATTACTAAATTGTTTGGGTTTCCTCATACAATAATCAGTCCTTTATGCGAAATCAAAGTGCGGGCAATTACCCAATTCTCCACTATCATTATGTACGCTGTTGCCATAGCAACTTCTGTGTTTATTTTGAATAATTTTGTTTTCTGATAAACATTCCATCATGCGTGTTTCCGGTTATTGCACGACATCCTGATTGTGATTTTATGTCAGGAATTCAACAATAACCCTATCTACGTTTTCGTCGCCATAACGTTAATTGTTATATTACATATAATGTTTCTACTACAATGAAATGCACATACATCTAGAAACCTCCGTCGTAATTTCTGTCATATTTATCATGTGTTGATACGATCAAGCAGTGTACGTAAAATGTATACTTTTTAATCACCTTCGGCTTCCATTAATAGCTGTTTTAATAGGCCGTATGTTATATACACCAGGGAGCGATTAAAATACGTGGCGGTTCTAGTACCGCCGGGCGTCTTTTTTTTTTAAAGTAAACAATTTTCTAAATTAATATCCATTAGTCAATGAATCGATTCGTTCAACTTCGAGTGATTCGGTTCATAGTTAAGGCCGGCTTTTCTTGTAGGCGCTCGTCGCTTGCTCTGCTTGTGGTTCCTACGAGTAGGCAAATCTCAAGGGGGGGGAGTAGCGAGCGCCTGTATGAAAAGCCAGCCTATAAGAAACCTCAACCCAAGCTAAGGTAATACCACAGACAGAGAAGTAGTCTATAATCATAACTATAGCTACGCATTTATGTCTGGCTTCGAAGAAGTTTTCTGCTTTGCCGTTAGATGTCTCTGAGCTTGGTTCTTTTCATCCCTTCCATTTAATTACACAATTGTAAACTTAGAAATTCGCACAAATAACGTAATTGTGTACGTGTTTTTGTTACCAGTCTCTTAGCGCACAGTAACACTATCCCTGTCATATTAATTGCAATAAAAATAACACGTATGCACGATTGACAACCGATTTAGGGAATATGTAAATACTGACATTTGAATCTTATTCTAAGAATTATTTACGTTAGTATTATTATATATTATATGTTTCACTTGTACTGTATGATTGCGTTACGTAAATATTTACGATATGATCTGCTAAGAATTCTTTGTTTTGTTTTGTTTCCCTGTGTCGATTTACGACCATGTTGCCCTTGTTCTGCTATGTTATTATAACATCCGTTTCGCTTCGTAATAGTTCATAGACATTTTAGTGCACTTAGTCACATTATCTCAACGTTCAGAAATTTTAATAACATATTTTACTTCCTATCCGGCAACCAGTGAAGAAGTAGTCAAAAACAAATATATTTTTTACCGTTGACAGTCACTAACAGTGGCGTAACTACAGGGTGGCTGGACTTCCAAATTGGCAGGGGGTCCATATGGTAAAGGGTGGGGCCGGGTACCCTAATTCTTACTGTTATTCATTCTTGTGTCTGTGTTATATTGCCACATGACGGAATCATCATAGTTGTGGGAAAAAGCATGCGAAAGGCTGAGTCAACAAGAATTTACGTACATTTTACTGCCCGCAGTTTATTTTTTATATCTAGTAGAAAGTGGTGCAGTGAGAAAAAAAATATGAGAAAATGAGATTTTATTCAAGGTTTGGTTGAACGCCTATTTGTGTTTATAATTTCTGGTGCTATATTCTTTGCTGTCTTTTGTCAATGGGAGCTCAAACCGAGTCATTTATGGTGACTTGCCCTGACTCGAACACAAGTGATCCGGTCCGAAACTGTCCCTGCGGGCCGGGTCACCGCTGAAAAGAACACTGTTCAAACGCAAGGGAATAATTAAAACTCTGTTTGGATCTCCAGGTCACCGGGTACTGGTGACCCGTTTCAGCCTTGTTGAAAATTCCAGGTAAGCGCAATGTAACTGAACAAGAAAAAAACCTTAAAAGTGAGATTTCGAGACTTTCAAAAGATGTTATTGTAAAATAATTCTGTTAAGCTGTAGTTTGATGAGAAAATGAAATTGAAACAGTACATTACATGTTATAGACCTAGCTCTGTTTGCTTCCTGGTTTTCCAATGCAAAATATATACAGATGCTTATCAGAATAATGGAAACACCTGAACGAAAGTGCAACTTACCAGATTAATATGGTGTCGGGCCACCTTTCGCCTTCAGAACAGCCTTGATGCGACGTGGGATGGAGGCATAGAGGTCGTGAATGGTAGCAAGTGGAATATTACACCATTCCTCGTGCAGGGCATCGGCCAGTTCTGTGAGAGAGGATGGAGGTGGAAATCGTCGCCGGAGTCGTGTTTCCAAGATGGACCACAGATGTTCAATTATGTTGAGATCTGGGGATTGGGCGGGCCAGGGGAGGTGTTGAACTTCATCCCGATGTTCCTCAAACCACGCTGCAACAACTCCAGCTGTGTGAATGGGTGCATTATCATCCTGGAATATGGCGTCATTGTCCGGGAACAACATCCGGACCATAGGATGCAAGTGGTCTCCTAAAATTGCGACATAATCGTTGGCAGTGATGCGTCCGCGAAGTGTGACCACAGGACCCAATGAAAACCATGATATTGCGGCCCACAGCATCACCGTGCCGCCGCCATGTTTCACAGTTGGGCGGAGACACTGCAGATCATACGCTTCTTTGGGCGTTCTCCACACATAAACACGGCCCGTGGTTTGGAATAGGGTGAATGGTGACTCATCCGACCATACCACACGTTTCCAGTCGTCAACGGTCCAAGTTGCATGGTCGCGGCACCATTTGCGGCGTGCTAAAGCGTTCTGGTCCCTGATGAGAGGTTTGGCCCGTGCAACACGACCCCGTAAGTTCATGTCATGTAATTCGCGGCGGACTGTGATTGTCGAAACAGGTTGGGGGAGGTGCTGATTGAGTTCCTCCGTCACTTGCGCCGCAGTGGCACGACGGTTCCGCGTGACAATGCGCTTTAATACCCGGCGTGCCCTGTCACTGATGCTTTTCTTCCGCCCACTGTTCCGCTTCCCCGATGTGGTTTTCCCGTGTGTTGTGTAGGCCGTCATCACCTTCGACACTGTCCCTGGCGACACACCTAACACACTAGCCACTGCCGTCACACTCACTCCACATAACCGCGCACCAACAATTTGCCCTCTTTGAAACTCTGAGAGGTTTCCCATTTTACACTATCTCCGTCTGCTGCAGCCACTGCACACTCCTGTTCCACGACGCCTGACGTAGTATGGAGACCGACCTAACACACCACCACCAGCAGTCCGGCGCTGCGGTCGCCACGACACCACTGCCAACCCATACATCTGACGTGTTGCCAACTACAGGTGTTTCCATTATTCTGATAAGCATCTGTATATGGCAAGTTCAACACAAACATTATAAAATGCAGTTGAACGTTTCCAGAGGTGTGTTGAGGAAGTCAGGATTTACCCAAATAACTTTGAAAAACTAAAGAATCAAGCAAGGATTATAACAAATAGTTGGTGGTAGATGCGGCTTGAATTTTTTAAAAAGCACCACACAGCAAACTGCGACATTACTATATGAGAAACTATCTCAAGATGAACGGTTTGCAAGATTCGGAAAGTTATTTCTCATTTTGCTTATTTCTCGCTCGCTCTCAAAGAACTTTGACGAGTCACCAGAAAGGAATTTTAAGGTAAAAACCATATAGTAATACAATTCCACTAGTACTGTAAACGATTACGAATATTTATTTTTCATATAAATTATATTTAGAGTTTTAAATTTCTGATCTACATTGTACAGAAACCACCTCAGACATTGTAAAATAAGGACAATGAAAAAAATTAAACATGTAGTAACCTATCCACAACAAAATTTTGAATCCAAAAACGAGAACAGAAAATTCACCTGGAAGGTACCTTACGTAGGGCCCTGCATAATACATTCTCCATCCCGTTCTGAGTCAAAGATGCTAACAGGGCCATAAATATGTTCAATCCAATTAACTATATTAACGTGAACGTCATTGTCTAAGAGTGACCAGCGATTTCAGACATATTGATGATATTACCATTGACTCCACTTAACCTAACCTATTTGCTTACAATTCCATTGTGAACCGCACAGTCCACATAACCCTGTCAATAATAAGATGGTTTTGTTTAATATCGTGCACCGCGGAACTCTTCTGTGAATATGCAATATTCTTCCAGACTAAACTCTGTCCAAGGGTTTATGTGAGTGACCTTAAAGAACTAAAAAGGGTTGCGACAGGGTCACTGATTCTGTGAGGATGTATGGAATTCCAATTTCTTGATTAGAAGTGGTGGAAGTGTGAGTGTCTTGTTCGTAGAGCATGGTTGCTAAGTTTCACGTACATTAGGAACAACGAGAATGCAGTTGTACTCTGTCGCAGAGAGGAAACTGCCGAGCGTAGATGTGGCAACGTTGTAACGTTTATTTCGTACTTGATCTTCGCAACTCACGCATATTCTGGGGAAGTAGACGACAACTTTGTAAAAGGAAAACACGAACAAAAAACAAAGCTCTCCGATTGCGTCTGGAGATACTTTTTTATTGAAAATCGCTCGCACGAAGCTCACGCGCCATTAAGTCCGTGTACAAAATAGACTATTCAAAACAGTCTACCAGTATAACTTTGGACATATCAATACGATAATAATAATGAATGTTCTGCGACCTCAAGTTCTCGTGAGTATGGTGAACCGAAGAGCCACATTTCTTACTTTACATCGGACCAAGATGCGGTTATCATGGATTCCGAACGACTTGTGTCCCAACCTGTGACCTTTTGGTTAGAAGACGATTAGTGAAATCATTCATCCATTGCGGATATACATACCCAGGCTGTATGGAAGATGGATCGTGTTGAGAGAATGTCACAAGATTATCGGATGTTTTTCGGTTTCAATTTATACTTTTTATTTACAGCTGTCACACGATAAATATTTTATGTACAATCGGATTCACAGAAAATTATCGATGACATTTTCTGATCCCAAAATCTGCACAATCTAGCAACACCACACTGATACCGACTACTTGTATGCACAGCAAATGGAACATTAGTTATAAATGTATATCGAACATCAGTGGCTAACATAATGTGCAACCTCTCCGAATTTTCTGTGGTTTGTTAGCTATCAAATTCCGAACACCTCTGGTTGGAAAAAGTACCCACCCATCTGTTGACAATGTGGGAAAACGCCTTTTACGACATGTATTCTTGCTTTACAGCTGTCTGGACCGCTGTCTATATTCCATCTAAAAATCTTGTCTCTCTAAGATTTTTTTCTTTATTAAACCTACGTGTTTTCATAGTCTCTTCTGAACAATTCACATATGTGGGTAAGAGATTTTAGAATTACGTTCGCGGTTTATTGATTCAAGATCACGAAAGGTGTTTATTTTATAACCGTATACTGCTAGTATTTTAAGATGAATATTTGTAAGAGACAGATCTTTCACAACAAATGCTGCATTTCCAAATCAATCTGTGACTATCTCACGAAATATTCAATGCTCAGCTAAATAAGTTTTCTGTTACTTTTCTTGTTGAGTGCGTAAAAAATGATGGAAATGAGAGTCGACAGGTCCATTACGAAGATAGCCTCGGTATTGTTCCGCGGCCTATCGGTTGATAAACTTTGATATACGTTTTCCAACAATTAAGACGAATACGCAGCATGCAAAACGAGACTTCATTTTCCATTACGGCATCCATCATGTGTTTCGTTCGTTTCTCCGTATTAAAAGTTTGTTACAGTGTTATTTGCGAGGAAATGGGTTGCGATAACGACTGGTTGATAAACCACGCATGGCGGAAGCGCAGTTGAAGGTAATTTCCGAGAAACACACACACATACACCACAAAGAGTACAAAGTGACGCAATGAACACGAGATGCTATGAATACAAATAACATGAATCATCTCAAACACTCCAGCACGGTAATTAACACAAAAATTCTCCTATATGCTAATTTGATACAGAACGCACTAAATTAATTAACATTATTACTCGCTTATTTGCTACTTTCCACTTACATCCCTTTTAGCTAATTAATAAAAAGTTATTCATCGCTCAATTATCTAGTAACGTTGCAGAGACAGTATGCATAACTAATACTATACAAGGTGCGGCAAGTATTGAGAACCAATTTACATCGGCAGGGGAAAAGGCACAGACAATGGAGATAGAGCATTTATTACATTTTAACGTTCATTACAGGTGACTGACCACATATAGTGAACGACATCATTCTATGAAACCGCCCTCAGCCGCAATAACAGCCTCTACACGCTGTCTAAACCGACTGCAGGCACCAATGACATGGGTCTTGGGAATGTTTGCTATTGCATCCACAACTGCCCTAAGAGCCGCAAAGGTGTTGAATGTATGCCTAAGGGGGTCCCTCCCCCCCCCCCCCCCCCCATACGTAACAGTCATCTGGGAGCTTGGGGAGGCACATGTTGGGAGTGACACTGTCTTGAAATTTTTCGGCCATCCATTCTTGGGTTGTATGGAATTGCTGAAAAACATACTGCCTCCCACGTGCTACAGCAGTAATCCAGGGCTTCACAGCCGGTGTTCAATACTTCGGTACGAGCAACGGGTTGACTCCAGCACTTTGACGAAAGAAATGTGAAGGCCAGAACCATCACTGAGGCTGGAAATTTGGTGTGCATGACGGTCGGAACTTCCTCGTGCCCTTTACACAACCACCGATCATTTTTGCGTTTACCTTCTGGTCCTGGTCAAAGATTTTCTCATTGCCAAACCGCATCACCTTCCTTCCCAGACCGGAAGTTAGGTGTATTTTTTTTTTTTTTTTTTTTTTTTTCAGGCACTTCTTTCTGTTTTTTTCGGACATCCGATGGTGGCATCGTCAACCTGCAGCTCCCTGGCGAGTGCCCTCATGGACTTCCCAGGGTGCTCATCGATGGCAGCTTGGACAGAAGTGACAAATTCCGGCGTCCTGATATCAGAGCGACGACAAAGTCGTCACATCACCCTAGAAGCCTCCAATTCTCTCCGAACTTTGAAAACAAATAAGGCGGGCGACTTTCAAGACTGCAGCGATTTCTGAATCGGCGTGGCCTGCAGCCAAGGATACGATGACAGTATACCTCTTCATTGCTTGGGTTAGTCTAGGTTATGCCATGTTTACATACAACAGAAAAGGATTTCTAACTATGACGTACAGGAATGTGTGTTCTCAAATACCTGCCGCACCCTGTATTTGTTCAGATTTAATTTAGTACTTTCTCTAAAACAACTAGATTTCAACTTGAAAGATATTTAACAGTATAAGAAGCGACGAAAGTAAACAATCACGTAGGAAATACTGAAAATATTTGACAAGTCAGAAGTTTTGAATGTATTGTTTATGGCAGGAAAACAGCTATGGTCTATGCCCGACACATGTCTGAGGCATCCGGTCTTTTTCACCGAGGCACTTGGATCGGTAAGATAACCGGCTAGTTTTAGTTTACGTGTTATTCCGGCATTTATAAGGCGAAACTTACAAAAATCCTGAAAAAGATCGATCAACTGGAGGTAACATAAATCGAAACTGGCTTGCATCTCAGTACAGTTTCGTATGCATCGTATTAGACCTTTTGAGCATGGATGGCAAGCGCTTAATATTAAGTTCTTTCTTTCAACACATCTTTCGAAAGAACAAAATCGAAGACAAATGTCTGACAGTTTCGCAGCGTTTGTTGCTTCCTTGTATTATCTACTATTCAATGATATATCGATATAAAGAAGAGGGGGCATATTTGAACACAGTTTTGGGTAAATTTAATTTTGCTTCCTCATACTCAAGGGAAGTTGTTGAAAGATAGAAATAACAGGTACATGGAAACATTATACAGTTTGCAGAAGAAAATGTACTTCATTGTCACCTTGAAACGAGGACAGGGCCTGAGTAGCTATCGTTCAGAGATGCCTCCCTGGGGGGTAGAGTTAAACAAGGGTGGAGTAGCTTTGAATTGGGCTGAGGTAGTATTGCAACAAATCCTTGATTTTATTACAATAGCATTTTTTTTCTTAGTACATGCTTTTAGATACAAATACGGAAGCAGAAGAAAGCAAAGTTTTACTAGTCATACAAAAAATATAAACTTCGCGGTTGTTAATAAACTTGGAACTTGCTTCCTTGTTCATTGGTGTTATGAGGACTGCATAACCATCAGGACTGCATACAGTTTGAAGTGACAGAAAATTTGTAAAACTATTTACACACAACCTAATTGACACGGTTTAATAGATATAACGAAAAGAATGAAACACTGTTATTAATATAATTATATAAGCAATGTTGCAAAATAATGTTTCTCCTCAATAGTAAATTTTAGCTATGGTCTTGTTCGAATCTGCCCCTTCTCGTTCAAAGCTGCCCTGCTACGTCAAATTAAGCACAGTTTGTTGATATGGGAGAGGGAAGAACGGTGATCAGAAAATAAGCACAATTTAATATGTGAAGGAATGTACTTGTTCAACAATGAAGAATAAGCTAACGTGCTCTTCTCTCCAAAAGCTTATAATCTGTGAGATTATTTGAGGCCTTTAGAACCAGATAAAAATAAAGTAACGAGTACATTTTTTATATATAGGAAGAAAAATATGAGGGACAAAATATTCATACTTTGCACGAAAACAGACTTGACACTAATATGTCTTCGTGCAAAGTGTGAATATTTTGTGCTCCATATTTTTCCTGTTATATATAAAAATGTACACGTTACTTATTTTATTATTAGAAAATGTTTACTTTATATCACTCTGGTTCTAAAGGCCTCATTTTTATCTTTGCCATACACAAATTATATCGAACACCGTACTTTGCCAGATAACGCACACAAATGGCGAAAATCCAAATGACAGCTGTGTGACATAGTCTTCCCGATTTAGGAATGTTAGAGAAAAGAAATTTCGTTTTATTCAGTAAAAGTTATATCTCCAGTGTTCGAGAGTACCCCCGTTCAAATTCCCTCTTTCCCCTGTAGAAAGGAAGAAGCAAGGAATTTTGCTTCCCAGTCTAGAAAATAACCCAGCCATAAAAAGCAAAGTGGTCGTGATTCGTGAAGGAAAAATTAATAATAATAATTATCGTATACGGTTGTAACATGTTGACAATTAAGATTACATAAAGTGAATTTTGCGGATTTAACATTACAAAGCAAACGATCACGGTCGCCTTGGTTTTTAAAACTCGGCTTAGGGTTTCCAAATCCCCCTACGCAACAAAATTATATTTTATTTACGTGTAATTTTGAAAAATAAGTATAGTTCGAAAGTTTATTAAATTTATTTTATTTATTACTGTTTCTCTCATCCATTCACCTTGTTGAAAGAAGGTGTCGTTAATTTTTTTTAGAAAGGCTTTCAAAAATAGACTCCTATCACCCTTTTAAGGCAGAAATTTTAACTCGATTCCTACTTGTGCCCTGCATTGCGTTTGATGCTCAAGAAACATACATTTATGACAGATAAAATAAATTATAATTACACTGGTGCTTTTGTACTGATGTGAAGATTATTGAAATTCTCCCTTTTTACATTTTTTTTTTCTTTAGTTCACAATGGTTCGTCCTGTCCTCAAATCTTGTTACGTCAATTTAACTCATTTCCCGACGTCATAGAATGATGAAACTTTGTACGGCGACGTAAGTCGCGTGACAATACAATATTCCATTGTTACTTTCATATATTTCTATATTTTAAAAGCATATTTTAATATTTTTATTAAAATATATATATATGGACTTCTTTATCCTAAAATAAATACTAGCCTGCAACGATCTGGCGTTTGACTGGTTGCAGAACACTTTAGGATTTGGGCCACAAAACAATAACTTGAGAAAAGGTATCCGAACACCAAAATAACTGCCAAAAATCACTTTTTTTAGACAAACTTTTCTAAAAAAACAATTCGTACTGAAAAGTAAAAAAAAATGATTTTGTTTATGCATGACTAGAAAGAAAAGGATGAGGCGCGCCAGTTCAAGAATTTATAAAGTGACTGTATATTAGAGCGCGCCTCATGCTTTTCTTTTTAGTCATTCATAAACAAAATTACTTTTTACTACTAATTGTTTAAGGAAAGTTATGCCTTTAATCAAGTTTCTTTTTTTATTATTATTTTAAAAAATAAATTGAGTGGAATGACGACTGAATATTTCAATACAAGAAAAATTGTGGATTTAAACGGAGGGGAATGAGAGTGCAAAATTTGATAACAAAGGCCTTGATGAACTATATATACTATTACTATTTGATATTGCGTAAATTATTAAAACCTTGACTAGCTTCTGATATGTAAATGACGTGTGAAACTGAAGCAAATCAGAAGTTACACGACCACTAACAAATAAACTAAAAAAACAAGACGAACTAATTTAGTTGTGAACGAAAGTTCTCAAAACTTTTTTTCTTACACACGCGTGTCAAACAGTTAGTATGGTAACATGTTTCTCTTTCAGTGTACCATACATAAAACGAAAGATTATAACTTCACACGATTACACCAGAACTGCAGAACGAAATAGCAAAAATTATGAACAATAATAGCATATAATTAATACATAAATATACGTCGGCACATATTATTCCTACTCGAATATAAAATAAGTGAAGTTTGATAATGATATTTTTGCTAGTACTAGCAGAAATAGTAGTACACTTGGATGTACATGCAACAACAAACAATAAAAAGAAAACTATGACGCAGTTAACATCGAACATACAAGAAACATCGTTACCTGAACTTACTTTCAAAAGTATCTGTTTTACGAAGATTTAAAAGTATTTTCTTCGCCAATAATACACCTACTGCTCGAGTTAATGGTAAAGCAATTTTTTTTCTAACATTTTCACTTTGAATTACGATCCTCTCGCAGCTATACACAATCTTAAGTGTCTGAAAGATTCGTACAGTTCTCTGTGTTCTTAGTAGTTTACAAAGGTGTCCTATTCTGAAACCGTTCTACACAACGGAAAGAAAACACCACATAGAGGCAAAATCTACAGTGAACAGCATTATGTTTCGTTGCCAATAAGATTTTTCGACTTACTTTGACGGATATGTAAGGTAAAGCCGGGTGATTCCGATCGAAAATGTGTAAAAACTGCTATAATGTGGTGAAAATCATACAACTTTAAAACACAACTGTAGAAACTAAACGATGTAACTTTCTTCGAAACTTAACCGCGGTGAAATTGTTTCTTTCGCGAATCTGTAGTAGATATATGAATATACTTATTCGGTCTGTAGACGATCGAATTCACCCGACCGTGAAGAAATGATTCTGACGATTCCGATCGTACAAATAAACACACAATCAGAGGATATACGATAACAAAATGAAATGCAGTTAAATCCTAGGAGAACTTAAGCTATGTATGAATAGGTAAATGATTTACTGAGAAGGATTCTTTCGTCAGACCTAAATTTTATCATCTGTGAGCTAAGAAAGCGCTACGAAATAACAGGCAAGAATGCTCGCTTGGAGAAACTACTATATCTTCCTCAATTTCAAAATGGCTACTGAAAGTGCAAAGAACTTTACATTAGGTTTATTTTGAATCTTTTCTATGTTTCCCGAAATATGTCGCTATTTTGTTATATAAGATTGGGACGGTAGTAAAATTACTAATTTGACACTTAAAAAGGAACCGTAAGTGAAAATAATTTGTTGCTACTTAAATTACGTCTAAAGTAAAACTGATAATTCTCAAGTACGAGGAAAGTATTTATCTATATTTGCTGTCAACTATATTAACATATTATAATGATTGATAAGGTCACTGAAAAAAAAAATTGATAAACCATAAAAAGGAGTGTAAAACTCACAATTCTGCAGTTGAAATCCTTCTCAGTTTCGAGATTAGTTCCGTCCCCATCCCTCTCTTTTTTTTACAATTTTTCTCTGATCGTCTGTAATGCAAACTAGCACCTCAAAGAAAACATTGATACATTCAGTCGCAAGCTAACTTTGATATTTTTACGCTATATCTACTCACAGGGATTCCGTAGGATTTCCAGTTTACGAGACTGTAAAGCCAAAATGGGGTGCGGGCTGCTGAATAAATCGAAATTTGCGCGATTTCTATCGATATTCAACCGTAAAAAAAAGTTGGTGTGTGTGTGTGTGTTCGAGAAGTTTGGAGGATGACACCCCCTACTGGTGCGACTGGCAAAAATCTCTGTGCACTCAGATCAGTAGAGGTTCATATTGACTTGAACGACCTCTATTTATCAACTCGCTTGCAACTTAGGAGTTGCTACAACCTCTTCGTAAAGTCTTGAACGGGCCCGTAACCAGAGGTCAGGGTGGCAAAACCCCCTCTAGAACGATTGTGAGCCACCCTAGCATACCGTAAGCCGGACCTCAATTGTCAAAATGAAATATTTCTGAAATTTTAAACGTAATAGCCGACTCATGCTACAGTTACTATATAACTTTTTTTTTTTTATGTAACTATGTGTGATTGGAGGAAGCTAGCCACATTTCTTGGGTGGATTTGCTCGAATGGCCCGCGCTCTTGTCAATACTTTATTTATCAATTATCATATATATTTATAATTATAATTCACAGCCATATTCAATCCACTATTGGATCAGGCCTCTCCCGCGGGGAGGAGTTAGTCTACTCCTCCCACGTTCACCAAACGTGTTCCGAGAGGACTTATTCAAGCAGCTCCCCAACTGCATCACGATTTTTAAATATAATCATATTCAGCCGCTTTTTATCGACTGCTGGATGAAGGCCTTCTCCTTTTTTCTCCACATATCTCGGTCTGCTGCTATCCTCATCCATGTAGCTCCTGAAAAACGCTTGATTTCATCTAACCCTCTTGCATTTGGGCGTCATCTCAGTCGTTTCTTTTCTCTGGGAGTCCAATGTAGTACATTCGTCGTCCATCTTCCATCTGTTCGTCTAGCTATGTGACCGGCCCACCTCCACTTCATCTTCTTCGCAGTCTTAATTATATCTTCTACCTTTCTTTGTGCGCGAATCTATTAATTTGTCTGCCTGTCCCTCCTAATTATTCCTAGCATGCATCTCTTCATTGCTCTATGTGTGACTCTTAATCTTTGAGTCGTTTGCGCATTTAATGTCCAAGTTTCACAGTCGTACATCATCACAGGTAAGACATTTTGATTATAAACTTTACGCTTTAGGCACGCTGGTAGTTTGCTTCCGAAAATAAAGTGCAGTCTTCCAAACGGATTCCACGACATTTTGCATCTTCTATTTATTTCATCAGCCAACTTGGCATTCGATATTTTGAGCTGGCCTAGGTAAACATGCTCATCAACTATGCGTATGCTCTCTCCACTAATCTTTATTTCCTTCTATTCAGCATGTTGATTGTATATTGCTCATCTTTTAATTCAAATTCATTTTAAGGCCTATTTTCGAACTCTTATTACTCAGCTCTTCCATTCTGGTTTGAAATTCTTCTGCGCTTGTAGCAAACAGGACTGTATAATCAGGGAATCGTAGGTGATGAAGATATTTACCATGGAGGAAACTATGAAAACACGAATAGATGAGTTAATGCTACAACTCGAAGACGAGATAACAGAAACGCATTATGACGCTAGTAATTTCCTGGCTGTTAGTCCCGATGAAATGGAGGAACTGAAGAAATGCCTATCCCTGCATAAATCTGAAGTTACAATCCTTAAAATAAATAAATAAAAAAAAAAAGGAAGGATATGGACGACAGACATGATTGGTATAGACAAGCCGCGCAGTTGATAAGGTGTTCGGGCGTTTTTGTTCCAGAAGATGGAAAAGTGAAGACCGGACGTAACAATGATAGTCACTTATGCAAACCCACCTCAAGTCGGAAAGAGACAAAGGATGTCCTTGACAAACACAATTAACAAGTAAGATATGCTTGTTGGGTGGAAAAGAAAGAGTTACAATTGCGCTTGTCAAATGTGGAATCCTATCCTACGTTCCGAGGAAGGCTAGAGAAGCATGAGCGCATAGAAAGGTGTTGTAGACGCATCCATGAACACTCCTGCGACGGAAGAAGAGGTCGAGGTTTTCCCAAGCGATTCCGTTTAGGCAGTGGAGACCGGAATGAGTACGGTACAAGGAAATAACGAAATGGTTCAATGACGGAGTTCACCTAAACGAATCGAAGAGAATGAAGTATGTTGACAGAAGAGCGAGTGACGAGATATCAACGCATTTTGGTAAAGAACGAAACAAGCAAAAAAAAAAAAAAAAAAAAAAAAAAAAACACTTGTCTCACCAGGCTTAAGGGTCAGAGCGGCTGGTGGGAGAATGCTCGGACAATGTAAAGAATATGGGGCTGAATGACGATGTTAAAATTCTTACTGTGCATATAGAAAGGAGAATGAAGGAGTTTAAGCCATGGATCAGCCCAGAAGGAAAGTGTTTGAAAGACGCCATAATACAAATGAATACTCGGAAGCCTGGAGTAGATAGTACTATTTCAAGAATCCCGGATAGTCTGCAGGAAGACTACACTTTATTTTCAAAAGCAAACTACCAATGTGTTTGAAGTGTAAAGTTTATAATCAATGCGTCTTACCTGTGATGATGTACGGCTGTGAAACTTGGACACCGAATAGGCAACGAAGATTGAGAATTACAGAAAAAGGAATGGAGATATGCATGCTAGGAATAACTAGGAGGGTGGGGAAGACAAATGAATGGATTCGCACTTAAACAAAGGTATAATCAAGACTGCGAAGATGAAGTGGAGATGGGCCGGTCAAATAGCTAGACGAACAGATGGAAGATAGACGACGCCATGTACTATATTACATTCCTAAAGAAAAAAAAACAACCGAGACTACGTCCAAATGCAAGATAGGTAGATGCAATCAAGCATTTTTCAGGAGCTACATCCAGAGAATAGCAGCACACTGAGATATGTGGAAAGAAGAGGAGGAGGCCTTCATTCAGCAGTGGATAGAAAACGGCTGAATATGATTATATATATAATTCACAGCATATTCAATCCACTACTGCTCCCACGCTGACCAGACGTGTTGGGAGAGGAGAGACGAAGTTCTCAACTGTGATCGCTACCTCTTTGCTCAGGTAGTAACTACAAAATTCGAAAAACAATAATTATATATATAAAGGAACAATAAATATAGTTATAGCACCAACAATATATATATTTAAAAGGAAGTTAAGCGATGGACATCAATATATATCATATCATCATATTCAGCCGTTTTCTATCCACTGCTGGATGAAGGCATCCCCCTTTTCTTTCCACATATCTCGGTCTGCTGATATCCTCATCCATGTAGCTCCTGAAAAACGCTTAATTTCATCTACCCATCTTACATTTGGACGTCGTCTCG
>JAGDQP010015894.1:0-13671 GCA_022664845.1 Lepisma saccharinum | reverse complement strand
TCTTGATTACATCCTCTACCTTCGTTTGTGCGCGAATTCATTCATTTCTCTTCCTGTCCCTCCTGGTTATTCCTAGCATGCACCTCTCAATTGATCTTTGTGTGACTCTCAATCTTTGAGTCGTTTGCGCATTCAATGTCCAAGTTTCGCAGCCGTACATCATTACAGGTAAGACACATTGATTATAAACTTTACGCTTCAGACACATTCGAAGTTTGCTTTTGAAAATAAAGTGTAGTCTTCCAAAAGAACTCCACGCCATTTTACATCTTCTATTTATTTCATCAGTCAACTTTGCATTCGATGTTTTAAGCTGGTTTATAATATTTAATGAACTTCCAAAAGATACAAAGTACTTACCTACTACATAAGCATTACATCCTTTCTAATTATTAAATTCACAGGTTTTTTTTTTCCACTTATGTCTTTTCTTCTCTACATGAGAATATCACCACCTTCATAACTACAATTCATACTATATACAAACAAATTTGCACGAACTACTTTCGTGACCGCTTCATCTTTCTAAAAGCTGCTACAGCTCTCAAGTATGGAAATTCAGCCACAGGTGCTTAGAAGAAACAGAAGTGTGTTGAAACTTACTCTTTTAGTTAACTCCTGTTATTGCTTTTAATTGTGTTTTGACTAGTGAATAATCTTTCACAAGGAACAATGTGCTTAATGGCAAAACTAAATAAAACACATAAAACTACACCTGAATAATCAGGAAAAAATTCTTGCATTTCGGAATTGTTTTTCCACACACTTGCAACACATTTTAAGAGAGAAATTCTTCAAGCTACTCAATGCGTGCTTGAGCATTGTAAAATGCAAAATGTAGTCTTTATTCCCTTATCTACAACAGATGCAGATCTGTCGATAATCACTTCCAACTGGGAACCGCCTCCAAATTTTCAATTAAATTGACAATAAACCTGTTCTTTACATGTTCTCCTTGCCGTTGATCAACTTCTGATGAAAAACGAAGCTCAATGTCCTGGTACTTCACATCATCATCATCTTGATCATCAGGAGCAACGTCAAGACTTTATTTAATCCAGAAGACCAGAAATTCTCCTTTTGGGTGTCCCTTCAATTAAGGCATGCACGAACATCCAAAAGTATTGCAAGATAAACAAAGCGAAATCATCTTAACGCATTCAAAAGTGCAGCTGGACAATTTTTTGTGTTGAAGCTCACTGACTAGCTCTTACACTTATTGACCTTTCCTTAAAACAATGGTAAAGGAATCGAAACGAAGAAAACATGTCGGAATGAGTGTAGCTTAAATTTTACGAGTAATAAGTACTTGCTCAACTTTCTACATACTTTCTTTTAACTTCAATGCATTTAGCATTTCGAGCCGTTACGCGTAGGATTCCGGCAAAAAAAACAAAAAAAAACTAGGTGCCAAGTCTGATGAGTATAATGGTTATTGGAGAAGCTCAAATGTGCATTGCTGAATAGCAGTCTGGGTAATCAGAGCCGTGTGTGGGGGAGCAAGAGTAACACTTTTGTGCTTCGTTTGCCACGGCGGTTTTTCTTTTATTACCTGTCGGTGCTTCATCAGCAGGTTGGCATAGTATGCACCTGTTATCGTGGCGTTATGTACCAAAGAATCAATGAAAAGTAGCCTCTCTTCATCACAAAAAATGATGGCTAAAAACTTCCCGGCAGACATCTATATTATGAACTTGTGTGGTTTGAAAGGTCCACTGTGCTCCTACACCATACTAACTGGTGTCGTTTCCGGGACACGATAAATCCACGTTTCATTTTCTGTCACTAGCTGTGAATAAAACTGATCTTCTGCGTTTACCATGGAGAGTAGTTCTCAGTAACATTCGACTCGGGGTTTCATTATTTCTGGCGTCAGCGTTTGAGAAACCCATCTGGCGACACCTTCGACATCTCCAGCTTTTCATGCAGGACTTTTTCCCACCGATCGAACACTGGTGCCCATTTCCGTCGCTATCTGAGGAACTGTCTGTCACATATGGGTTTTCCATCACACATTTCTCGACTTTCGTACCAATTTCTTCACTAATGACTTCCACACTACAACCTGGTCTCGGGTCATCCTCGAGTGACGCTCTCCCCTCCTAAACAGCTAAACTTTCGACAGCGGTATACGAAAATGCAGCAGCACCATAGACTGTAAAAGTGCGTTCATGTGCATCTGTCCGTATTATGTATTCTTCTTTGAAGAACTCGATGATTAAATGGTACACTAACAATCTACCGAAATTCTTTTGATCCTGAAAAATGTTCATAACAGACAAATGTAAGATGGTGACATTCATGAAGACATCGTTTGATTGTGTCTACATACAGTCCATTTATGGCTCGAACATTAATAGCGCAGAAACAGAAAGCAAAGATAATGATGACAGTGATCGTGACTCAACATATGTTCTGTAAATGGTTGAAAATTTGTGTAAATATTCGGACAGTGAGATAAATACTGTTGTGGGCATCGCTCTTTTTGTGAATTCGCTATCTTTATATAGTATGCATGGATTACAAATTTTCCATTTATAACACTGACCAGATATTCTGTCTTTTATTGTTTGACAATATAAAGAAACATTAAACCAGGTTGCTTTGATAATTTAATATTTCGTAAAGAGGTGTTTTCGTTTGAAGTTTAGTTTTCTTATCAGTTTTGAACAAAAATGAAAGACTAGCAGAATGACTAGTGCCTGTCAGTCTATCTGTTCTTCCTCCTATCTTGCAAACTAATCAACTGATTTGTGACAAAACATGCAGGATTGTGTAAAGCAGTTCCCATGAACGTGGAAGTCTCTACTGTTTTCGAAAATAATGATATTTGGTTAACCATCAATCTGTCTCCGAAGGGAAGAGGGGTCGTGGTGGCTCACTGGTAGAGCACTCACCTCTGGGGCTTGGGTTCGATTCCTGCTTGCACCATGTGGGCTTTCTGGTGAACAAACTCCGTGTATCTCGGTTTTCCTGTTTCCTCCCACTTTCTCCATTCCACCAATTCATCCATCGTCATGTATCTGGCCTGAGCAAAAGTTGACTAAATGCCTTAACAGTGTAGATCATCACCGCCATCTTGGTATGACCTTTCCACTGATTTGCATAGGAATTGTTTTACTTATTCTATCCCTCTCTGTAGTAGAATATTCAAGTTCCGCTTTCACGAAATTTGCCTTGGTGTTTATTTTGATTCTTGTAGAGTTTTGGTTTGTGAAGTTTCTTCAAATAAATGAGTATAATGTATTATTAATAGTTTACGATATAAATCACACTATCCCAAAGGGAAAATTATACTGTCCGTGTGTAAAATATTGCATTTCTATAGAACAGTATGAGTCAAAGAAAACATGACGAAACGCCAGGCGAAAACAGAAGTTAACAATTACGCTCCTGAGAGACATAAAAGACTAGTAAAACAATTCACATATAAATCGATGGAAAGGTCATACCAAGATGGCAGGGGTGTTAAATTTCCTAGTCAAGTATTTTGTAGAAAACAAAAACAGTGAAGGACAAAACACACACAGTACCAGATTTCTAAAACTACTTCATGATTCACAACACAATGCAATAATGTTTTCCTCTTCTTAATACAACATAAAACGGACACAGCTCGTTTTATGGTTATCTACTTTATTCCATTTTTTTTAATTGGTGAGTTCTCTATCTTTTCTCTTGGCTACTTACCAAACAGTGAAGAAAACAATGGTCATGTCATTGCAAAATGTAATTAAAAAGGAAGCAATCTGTATCTCACAAAATTACTTTCCTAATTTGTGATAGGTTTAATTACTTTACAACACTCACATGGAAAACCCTCATAAACAAGAAGAAAAAAACATTGACTGGTATACGTTATGTGATCACATACTTATTGTGGTTAAACAAAGAGAGGGCGTAATCTAAATTGTAAGATATATTACTATCCATAAGAAGTAACTGTTGATTTTATAAACGAATTCCATCTTTAAACCTAATGTTTCTCGAAATGGTTTTGAAGGTTAGGTTATAAAGTTTTTCGACCACACCTCTCAAATATCAATCATCGTTCTATTCGATTCAGTTACGTTTCGAGATCATACGAAAGTTCTCAATTTGTGTTGGCATATGCACCCGAATTCAATGTGTGTTCTACTTTGTTTAATTACAGTAGAGGAACAAATCTACATTAGAGCATACTAGGTATTTTAATTCTCTTGCACCTCGTAATGGAATCACTCTGCAACGCCTGATTCTCTGACCATCAAAACTTAAATTTATTTTTTTTAATTTCAAAACTCAGTTTCTATACAAACTTTCATTTTTCTCCTTTAAAAGGGTCGTTCAAATATTAAGTCAGCATCCAGGCGGGAGGGGGTTCAAGTTTTGCGTATTTTTGCTCAGCGTCTATGGGATAGGACATCTGCTTAATTTTGCTTACTAAGGGAACGGATGGGAGCTAAAATTACTAAAAAAAAATGTGCTGATGTAATATCTGAACGACTTCAAACCTTCGTTGATGTTGAATATCATGATTAAAGAGTGGCAATGAACTGAAATTAGCTCTACATATATGTAACTGAATTTATAGCATAGCTCTATCTAATATATCTACCTGTATGCAACTGAATTTAGCTCTACAACATGCTGAAAAGGTAAATTTCTTAATATGCTAAAATATAGCGAAACCTCTTGTTTTTCAACATCAGTGTTGTGTCTGATTTCACCTGCTACGGTTTTGAGACGCTTTCTTTTTAACAGAATTTAGCTTTCTATCTTTACATACGAGTTTTGTACCAATTGCTTCCGAGCAACATTTTCTATTTTGAATACGTCACAGATGACCTCACAACGTAATTACATTAAAAGCGTGGGTGAACACGGGGATTTTCCGCAATGAAGATTTTGAGTGGACTGACAATCCGCTGGAGAGGAGAAAATTCTGTTCATTCTCTCCAACTCTTTTGATTTTTGCATGTGTTTACATATGCCCCAAATTTTAAGTCATACCTGTACCGCAATGCCCTCTGAACGCCATTCCTATCAACCGCCAAGCTGCACTTATGAACTATATAAGACCATGTTATCCTTCCACATGAGCAGTAGCATACCAGAACTGCTTATCACTTACCTGTAAACCTTATTCGCTTTTCGAAACGAGGTGATTTCCGGAGACTTCCCGGTGACCGAGATTACTCTTATATGTGAATTGTTAGGTGTGGAAACAGTATATAATTCATAGAAGCTACCAGCAACTACTACTAACACCAAAATATTAAGAATAATATTAAGCGCTTCATATTTATTCAAGCTACTGCATTTAAAATTTCTCCAAACAGATTAGGAATAGTAGTTTTCTCTAGACAATGCGCATTAAGTTGTGACGTAAGAATCAACGTACTTTAAACGTTCATGAATATATTTGTAACTCTCATGAACAAGAATAAATACTGCCATAATAACCTTCGAATATAAACTTCATTAGAATTCAAATCTGCCTTAGTTGGAATATCTCAAATAAAACACAATATTTAAAACTTATTCTTAATCATACTGGTTCCCATATATCGATACATGGTGCATTTAATTCCAATGACAGCAAGAACACCACCAAACCTCTGAATGACAGTTATCATGTATAAAAAGCACAGACTATTCACCAAGTCACAAAATGTTCAATTTCATATCTCTACAGCTTTAAAACGTGAGAAAACTTTTGTTGTTGTTGTTGTTGTTTTCAAGTACTGATTTGATAATTTGGCTGTATACAAGTTAGCAACCACTGGAACCACTTCCAGTCTAAATGTAATTACATGAATACATATTCTTGCGTCCCGTGAATCTTTCCTGGCTATAAAAAGCATAAGGAAAACACGCTTTTAGAAAGCACGTAGATAATAGCCCTTATAGTCGAACACTATGAATTACGTAATTACGTGCATATACATTATTTAAGTAATCAACAAACATTCATTAATAAAAGTAGTTACGGCAAGTTTTATTAATGAAAACTGTGTAAAGTCCTTAAAACGATGTAAACATAACATATTTGCAAGTTAAAATATGTTGATATTCATCAACCAGAATTCCAGAACGAAAACTTCGAATCTGTCATTTGTAAGTGCAGTGGTGTCAACAAAACTTGAGAAGTGTGTGCAATTATTCTCTACAACTGTCAGCTGACTGTGCTTAGTGTTTACCGGAAATGCAATATCATAGGAACAATCAACTTCGAGAAATTTCCAGATAAACTGATTTTAAGAAGTGTGCATTAAGCTCAAATAATCGTAAAGATGGGGATTGCCGGCATATTTACTTACTAAGTTGATCATCGATTCATTTACTGAACTGAAAATATAAACCAATGTGTATGACTTGGCAATATATAGCTAAGAACCAGTATCATACGTTCCCTTGTGTTTCAATGCTATCAGAATAGTAACCAATCACTGCTTTATGCATGTTAACATGTAAAGTGAAAATAAAATTTGATAATACAGTTCTTCATTGTTGGTAGACTTCTATTTCAGGTCCTTGTCAGACAACATTATTCACGTTGTATGTATGTGTGTGTGTGTGTCAACGTAATAGTGTCATTGATGACTGAGCATGTCAACATAAGATGATCGTGTTGAATTGACCATGTGAACCACTAGACAGGTTTTTTTATATACACCACCTACTAGAGCAATTTATACTGATTGTAATAACCTAAAAATAAAACCCAAATGAAATTCTAACATCACTGTTTTCGAATTTGAAACACTCGAGAGGAAAAAATCGTTATCTACAAAATTTTAACAAATTTTCGTAAAGTTAAAATTAACAGTAAGACTAATCAAATTTTAAAAAATGCGGTTTTTAGTGCAACTGCTACGTTTTATCAATGCTCCAAGTGTGTGTGTGTGTGGGGGGGGGGGGAACACTAGGGGCACGCTGTGCCCTTACCTTTCTCATTTTGGATTTAGCCTGTCCCTACTTTTTTATTAATGGAACCTCATTACCTTTACTTTCAATAGGCAATCGCCACCATTAAGTATTAGCGTACCTATACTTTTCCAGCCCACTTCTCCAAGCATTCCCCTTACCTTTTCTAACCCACTTCGAGCAGTGTATAAGAGTTAACTTACAAAGGATCACAGAAAACATTGTGTTTTCTGTTTATGTTCACGGCTAACAGCTACTAATTGGAGTACCATCTATGAATGTATGAAAATACGCCACGTGTTGTGGTATTTTTTTCATTTTCAGATTTGTTCTATTTTTCACTAGTTTGCACAATTGGAAAAATGTGAGGTTAGCATTTAATTGGGGTTATAATTTTCGGGTATTATAATAAGTATAAGTTGCTCTATTAAGAGTGTGTATGTGCCATTGTTCCTAGTCAATCGGCTACTTGGTTCAATCGCGAGTCGACATCTTGCCAACCCAAACGTTTGATGTACTCTTGCACTATTGTTCCCTTGTACTATTTACTAACTCCCTCATTGTCACAATCGTGAGGATAACCAGGATGACGCTCATTGTCTAGTTCTTCATCTGTGCCTTCAACAATCATACATATTGGGATTAGGTTCAAGTTCGTTTATATCACGTCACCCTTCACCCAAACTGATGCTAAAATCTTAACTGGTCTCAAGGGAACTCCTTGTGAAATTTAATTTTGATTTTTCAGTTGATTCATATATCTCTCTTTATTTCAAAAATTGATTTCATGACACCAGTATCAGCTGTGTAAAACTGTTCACTCAGGTGTTGTGTACCTTTTTTGACTGCCTGAAGAATCAATTTCGGTTTTCGAGGGCGTAAAATACAGCGCAAATTTTGAACTGATATCACTTTTCAAAAGTAATTTATAGAGAAACTCTTTAACTTAATTTCGATTTTTCTGTAGATAAGAAGACTTTTGGAATGGCTCCGCTTACACGTTCTCTTGCACCCTGAAGATAAATTAAGTCATATCTTCTTCCCCACTGATTTGGCGAACATAAGTACAGTAACACATTTTGTTTTATCAGGGCTCTCACTATATTTATCAACGCCCTGAGAGAGAACCGCATTTGTCTTACTAAACAATATCATATATTGTGATGAAAAATTCACATCATAAATGTCATCATCAACACAAGAATAAAAATTTTATTATTACCCCCAAGATTATAATCAAAGAAATAAACTATTTCACAGTTATTCAATATTACTACAGGAATAAAGGTCCATGGGTTATGATACTGATACATACGCGCACGGCCTTTCTTTGAGCTTCTTTTTATATCCTTTTGTGTCGGACAGATTCATTGTGCTTTAAATACAGAAAAGTGGATGATGTTCCATGTGTTATCCTCTCCCGGTAAAGTGCACGAGAAAATGTCATACCTCGCGTGGAGTTTTATCGCACTCAAAAGCAAACATGTCATTAAGGATGAGGAAAAAGTGCATCGTTAATTAATAACGATGTGTGTGTTAGTCCACTCACTCGTAAGATCATCTCTTTAACATTCTTGCTAAAACAGCACGAAGTTCTTTAGAACTTACTAAACATGAGGCCGCAAAGGCGCGAAAAAGCTTAATGCAGTTATTTAGCCTTTATTCTTTAAAAGAAAGTTATCCGGGTTTCATAGAAATAAGAGAGAGGAACTTGTGGACGTGAAACTGCAGAATCTTGTTCACCACGCTGCGAACAGTTCAGGAACTCGTGTTATCTATTTTAGAAGGACATAAAACAGATTTGGTTCTTTTTATCAAAGTTAGGATGTGATGCAAGCAATGGGCAATCTCAGTACAAACAGAAGATATAAAGAGGGTGGTTCTGAGAGTAAGATATCAATTTTTACAGCTTTCTTTTTAGTGCTCATAATGCCCTATTTCATGAACAACGATACCTAAAAGATAAGTGTTGTGGCAAAATCCAGCCCTACCTGAATAGGTTATTGTCGTCACCCAATAAAAACATAATTCAAGAAGATAGCTGCCTCAAATTCCCAAACAAGAAGCATCAGTCTTCTAGAAAATTATAAGGTACATGGAAAGTAAATATCAGTTATGATCTAAAGCAACGACAGCTTTCTGAAACACGTCGATTTTGATTTCCAGATGAACAAATAATTGTTATAAATTTAGGTGTGTTGTCCCATTCTCTGCGATCTAGTGGCTAAAACCTTCATGGCATCTGAAATGGCAACATGAGTGAACTGAACATTGACTTGATTCTTTGCACAACAATGTCGTGCAATTTGGAATTTCACTGAATAGTCTAGGAGAAATCGCATTTGAAACGTTTACATATTATAAACTGAAGATATTTTACCCTATTGAACTTATAAATACCTCCACCACCCATCATACACTAAGTCTGGAAGCATCACTGTGATTAACATAAACGTGCTTCACCTTTCTCGGCATAACGTTTTATTATCTTAAATATGAACATGGGTTGAGTGACCTTTATATATAGTAGCGACAAAACTTCTGTGCCGGTGAGGATTGGATACAATTTCTTTGAGTTGCCAGCTAGTGAGCCTACGCTGACAGTCTTGCGTGACGTTTAGAATGTGTCACTTCACCGTGTGGAGTATCAGAGAACATGGTGTCTTTATGCACCCCCACTCAACGCCTACGCTGTATGCCTCTATTTCACAGCCGAGTGGGTAAGTCATGTTATATTTCTTTTCTTTTCATATTTCTGCACAAGCTAAACTCGCTTCGCTACCGTCCGTCCAAGGTCAGCGGCACAGAAGTTTCGTCGCTACTATACACTTTACAACATAGTTAATACTTCTAAATTTGAATGCGACCTGAGTCATCGATGCCTGAAGGCCATAAATAACATCAGTGCAAAGGAATTTCGATTCGAAATACAACATACTTAAGAATGAAAATTCGCAAGTGCTAATTTACCCTATTAAATGTTATCTAGACGAGACAACATTCTTAAAACAATGTGTGAAGTTTTCAAGAGTTTTCCCACTGTATGGCTGGTGGCGGAGGGTCTTTCTAACCCTGAATACGGTCAATTATTGCATGTGTTACTAATTTCCAGTTTATAGTACACAACAATTAGAATCGTTATTTACTGCAAAGAAGATACAGAAATTCGGAAAAAAAAAATAACGTTCTTATAAATAGAATCAAAATACCTGTTAAATGGTATGTCATTTGACTCATATTCCTGTTTAAGAGAATTAAATGTTTTACCACTCGACAGCGGAGACTTAAAAGTTGATTATGATGGTGCTTCCAATAGTCCGTGCTGCTGTACGATGGGTCGTGCAGGGTATTCATAGCGTCTTACCGTCTTGATTTTGAGTTCAACACATCTAAAAGTTGCAAACGCGATTCTTTATTTAAAAAATAAAAATATTTAATGAGAACCCAAAACAATAACATTTTTGTTTTAAAAAAATCAAACTATTTTCAAATTATGTGTCACTTAACCCATGTTGTTATTTAAGAAAATATTAAGTCTTGTCATTAGACATTGAATGGACGCTTAAATTTATCTCAATAATTCGTTCCTTTCGAAGTTAAAATTGACGTGTTTCGAGACAAAAAAAAAGTCGGTTTTGAAATAAATGGGATGACAAAATTTACATTATACCCCACTTTGTAATTTGACCATGATTGATGGGAAAATTTGCAACGCTCTCACCAAAACTTCATTCCAGAAATGTTATAAATATCAGTTCGCTAATTCTTCACCTCATGCCTTTTTTAGAGAGAGAGACAGACAGACATTACTTCACCTAGAAATGAAAGAATGGTAGATAGGGGGGGAATGAATGAATGAATTTATTTTAAGGCCTTTAGGCAACTATGGCTCAGGCTGAGGGAGGAGAGGAACTATCTATTCGGAAGTCACAAAGTCCCATAGAGAATTAGGACTTACTGTAGGCCAGTATCTCGTATAACAGGTATTAACAGAGAACTTATTTCGTATAGTTCAGAGTAGATTTGAAAACAGTATTGAATGGTTTAGTGGTGGATACAATAACGCTACTCATCCGAAACAATTGAGGGGGATGATAGATAATTCCAGAAATAGTATCACAACAGGGTAATGCCGATATGTTGAATCGCTCTCTAGCATAGGTCGTTGTATGAAGACTCAGCATCCTTAGACTTAAAAAGGATTTAATGAATTTTGAAAGAGATTAAGTGATTTGGATTATGTCTCAAGAAAATGACTACTTACTAAATTTTACGGAACATAAACACACATGCAGTTCATATGATTGAATTTATATTGCATGTAAAAGAATGTTCTCGTTCATGTATGCATGTATTTTGTATTATTTGAACAGAAACCAGCACAGTCTCTCCGGTAAATGTGTTTATTGTTTTGCGTTTTGTATGATTTGGACGGGAACCAGAGCAATCTCTCAGTTAAATATGTTTGTTAGATGCAAGAAGGATGGTAAGAGTTGATGGAACAAAGCCTGAAACATTAAAAAGCAATATGACTTTGACAATTGAAAAAAGAAAGGATGACACTGTTTGTAGTATGTTGCAGTATGTAATGATAGTTGAACCTTGATAATAATTGTGGGATTCAGTATCTGTCATGGGGGAAAAAAAACTATTGTGGTAATATTACGAGTATCTTCAGTAGATATAAATTTGGATGAATAACATATGCTAACATATTATTTAATCAATGCGAAGAGCCTTCTGTTATAGCCTATTAGGTTTGATCATACTGATATTTGTCTTCGAAAATAGCCACCTCAACTCTAGTTTACTAGCTTGGTAAAGCTTAACACAAACTACCTACTCAAACCAATGCGATCAATCTGCGATGTACTAATCACACGGAATAGCATCAGAGTACTTGAAAAAACAGTAACATTGTTGCCTGAAATAAAATAAAAAGAAGAAAAAAAGAAACACCAAAGAATTCTGATTTATATGGTTAGAAACAAAATGTATTTTTTTCGAAAATACCTGATTTTCTCCTTTGTCTCTCAAAATCCTGAATTATCTCCTCACTCTCGTCTCTGCCATTCTTCCTTCGTTTCGGCTCCGGTTTATCTTCAGCACTTTCCTCCTGCTTACTGCTACTGCTCTTCCGTTTCCCCGATAATTGTCCGCTACCCGAAGACGTCAAATCGCAAGCTGCATCAGGTTCCGAGTTCTCACTTTCAGAACGTTGGGAATTCTCCTCTTCTTCACAAGCGTCAAGATCGATTTGTAATTCACAAGGACTCGAAGAATAACGATCATTGGAGTCGTCATTATCAAGTTCGATGGTTGTAGTTTCCTCACGATCATCTTGTTTGCTTTCCTCACACACTGTACCTTGTGGTTCTACTATAATATTGGGCTGGGCTGCTTCATCCTTCGCATTGGCAGTAACTGTATTGTCCACTGAGGACTTCCTATCCATGTCCTTAGCCTTCGTAGCAATAATCTCAACAAGCTCTACGTCTTTGTTTTGGATTTCGCGCACTTGATCGTTATCATTATTGTCTGTTTCTTCATCACCTTCGTACTTTTCATTAACTTCGCCTTTTTCTTCTTCTGTCTTATCGCGCTTCTCGTATACTTCATCACTACTTGGGTTATTGTCTGATTTTGCTTGCTTCTCACTGTCAAGTGTTTTACCAACAATGGATATATTCAATGGTTCTGGGCTACCTTCACTCGTAAGTTCATCAACCAATTTCTGTTCAGAGTCTCTACCTGAATTTTTCAAACCACCATTAGCAAAAGAACCACTGTCCTTTAATTCCTTTCCACTTTCTTGTTCACGTTCTTCATCATTGGTTAAATCACCTCTGTTCAATTCATTGCTATGTTCAAGGGCAATCAATAGGTTTTGAGCTTCTTCACAAACCTCAATAACATTAGGTTTTCCTGATTCTTCCGGGGTGCTGTCTTTGGTTACATCACTTCTGCTCAATTCACTACTATCTTCAAGGACAGTTAATCGGCCCTGGGTTTCTTTACAAACACCACTAACACTAGGTTGCTCGGATTCTTCCTGGATGTTGTCTTTAGTTAAATCACCTCTATGCAATTCATCAGTATTTTCAAGGGCAGTCAATGAATCCTGAGCTTCTTCACAAATATCACTAACAGCAGGGTTCTCTGATTCTTCCTGGATGCTGTCTTTGGGTAAATCATCTCTGTTCGATTCATTATTATCTTCAAGGATGTTCAATGAATCCTGAGCTTCTTCACAAATATCACGAACAGAAGCGTTCTCTGATTCTTCCTGGATGTTGTTTTCCGTTAAATCACCTCTGTCCAATTCATTACTATGTTTACGGACAGTCAATGAATCCTGAGCTTCTTCACAAATATCACGAACAGCAGGGTCCTCTGATCCTTCCTGGATGTCGCTTTTCGTTAAATCACCTCTCTCCAATTCATTACTATGTTCAAGGACAGTCAATTGGTCCTGAGCTTCTTCACAAACATCATTAACAGCAGGTTTCTCGGATTCTTCCTGGATGTTGTCTTTGGGTAAATCACCTCTGTTCAATTCATTACTCTGTTCAAGGGCAGTCAATGAATCCTGAGCTTCTTCACAAATATCACGAACAGCAGGGTTCTCTGATTCTTCCTGGATGCTGTCTTTGGGTAAATCATCTCTGTTCGATTCATGACAATCTTCAAGGGTGTTCAATGAATCCTGAGCTTCTTCATAAATATCACGAACACAAGCGTTCTCTGATTCTTCCTGGATGT
>JAGDQP010015893.1:0-41658 GCA_022664845.1 Lepisma saccharinum | reverse complement strand
ATTGGAATGAAGTGTACAAAAAGTGTATTTTTTATCGTTTAATCAACACAGGTCACATGTGCTTCAGCTTCGTCCTGGAATGAAATACTTGCGAGTTGTAGCGTCTCCTTCCATACCACTCCTAGACAAAGACGTGTTTAGGGGAGTACAGGAGTTTCACACGGAGGGGGAATTGGTCTACTGCTCCCACGCTGACCAGACGTGTTGAGATATATATACGTCCGTTTCAAAAACATCAGTTTTCTATCCACTGCTGAATGAAGGGCTCCTCTTTTTCATTCCACATAATTATGTCAGTCTGCTGCTATTCTCATCCATGTAGCCCCTAAAAAACGCTTGATTTCATCTACCCATTTTGCATTTGGACGTCGTCTTAGTCATTTCTCTTCTCTAAGAATCCAATGTAATACATTTGTCGTTCATGTCCCACCTATTAGTCTAGCTATGAGACCGGACCATCTGCACTTCATCTTCTTTGCAGTCTTGATTACATCTTCTACTTTTTTTTGTGTGTGCGAATCAATTCATTTGTCTTGCTATTATTTTTTAGTTAATCCTAGCATGCATATCTACATTGCTCTTTGTGTGACTCTTAATCTTTGTGTTGTATGCGAATCCAATGTCCCAGTTTCACAGCCGTACATCATTACAGGTAAGACACATAGGTTATAAACTTTACGCTTCAGACACATTGGTAGTTTGCTTTGGAAAATAACGTCTAGTCTTCCAAACGAACTCCACGCCATTTTTAATCTTCTATTTTTTTTAATCATTCAACTTGTCATTCGATGTTTTCAGCTTATAAAAATACTTATTAACTATACCTACTGTCTCTCCGTTAATCTTCATTTCCTTCTTTGCAGCATGTTGATAATACGTACATTACTTAAATTCATTTTAAGGTCTATTTTCGAACTCTCATTACACAGCTCTTCCATTCTGGTTTGTACTTCTGCACTTGAAGCAAACAGGATTATATCATCAGCAAATCATAGGCGATGAAGATATTCGCCATTCATCCTTATTCCAACTTCATTACAGTTTAAATTTTGGAACACTGTCTCCAGAACAGCTGAAAACAGTTTTGGACAAATTGAGTATCGTTGCCTTACCCCCTTTCCAACTTTAAATTTTTCACTATCTTGATGTAGTCTAACAAAAGATATAGCAGTCGAGTAAATGATTCGTAGTAGCTTGATGTATGCATTTTCGATGCCTTGATGTTCAAGTGATTTAAGTACTACTGCCAAGAAGACCGAATCGAAAGCTTTTTCAAAATCTATGAATCCCAGACATACTGGAAGTTCATTAGTCCTTCAATAACTTCATTCAATGCTTGTTTGTGATCTATTGTGCTAAATCCACGACGAAATCCGGTTTGTTCCCTTCTCTGGTTAAAATCAAGTCTCGTTCAATACGATTCAAAATAACTTTTGGTGAACATTTTGCATACAACTGACAGTTAACTAACTGATCTGTAGTTTTCGTCGCATTCTTTGTCCCCAATCTTGTTCAACAAAATGATAACAGCATTATTCTAACTTGACGGTATATCTTTCTTCCTCAGGCACATTGAGAGTAATTTGGGAAGTTTCTCTTTCATCTTTCAGCCTCCCCATTTAAACATCTCTGCTGTGAGCCCATCTTCTCCTGGCGATTTCGCGTTCTTCATCCCTCGAAGTGATATTTCCTTGTCTCTTATTATCTTAGTCAGTATTTTATTTCTGCTATTGATGTCTTCTTTATTTCTAACTCTTCTAAGGCTCTGAATCTGTCTCGAATGTCTGTCTGTCTTTCCTTAGATTTTCCAGATTCAAAAGTAGCGGTTTTCCTGTGATATACTTCTTTCTCCCAAGTCTAGTATTTAGTTTCAGCTTACATCTACGTAAAATCCACCATCTAGGTGAAATTTACGTGAAATCCACATACATGTATTTAAAATTATACTTAATTTTTCTTTTAACCTTAATTTCGAGGACTTCGAATCGTCTATCTAAATACATCCCTGGCGAGGAGTGTAATGGTAGAGTGCTCCGGTGTGAGAAGAGACGCTACAACTCCGAAGTGTTTCATACCAAGACGAAAGTTAAGCACAATTACTTCTTTTGATTGAATTGTAAGGAATACGCGTTTTGTACACTACGCATCAATATTTCAGACCCTATCTCAGGATCTTACAGTTAAATTGGGTATATATTTTTGTATATGACTTTTCTATAAGACCTATTTCTTCTAGTGAAATTTCAGGATAGTTTTCGAGATGGTCTCATTGATGGTTTTCTTGTCAGATAAGTTTGTAAATTGTAGTATGTACAATGAGGTAATCTCGAAACCATCAATGTATTGTATCAATGGTTTGCATAGTGGTGAAACAAGTTAGTGGTCAAGTATGTCCTTGACAAATGTTTATACTAATGCATCATAACCGATGTGGGTTAATGCTCTCAAGAAGTGACGTAATAGTTGCGAATTATAGAATAGCATACAATAAGTCTTTCTGTAGAGAGGGCACTTTTTAACTCAATCCAATTCTAATCTTATTTATGACCTACATTTGCTAAGGATGTTTTAGAGAAGCTCTTTTCCCAAGACTTCTTTCGTTAGTTTCTTGGTTATTGATTACTTAATCGCCTTGTACAGTACATGTTTATTGTAAACGTTTTCGATGTGGTTTTGGCATATCTTCTATTGTTTCAACCGTGAGTGATTTCGCGGTTAATAGATGGACTATATGTTATAAGACATATAATATATAATCTTGTTTGTTCTTATTACATATGTATTTTATTTTCGGTTGCTCATTACAAATCGGTTGCGCATACTAAATAGCTTTTCAGTGTTTACGTTTAGTGTCTCATTCCTGTGAATAGCTTCAAAAACTGCATCGAGAGCCCACTAGGTATAGTAGTTACCGGAATAAGGATGTGGAATGTCCCTGGATGATTATAGTACGAAAAGCAATATTGTACCTAGCTTAGAGATAATCAACAATAAGTTGAATAGCATATGGTCATGCGCCGTCTAGTTTGAGAATCTTATAAACAGAATTGTCAGTTTGTAGCTAACCAGATTCTAGATACACAGAGAAACTTAAATGTATGTATTTTAATTATGTATACTGAGTTCATTGTACACTCAGTACGTACATTACATACACTCTAAACAATCTATACATTTTATCTAGAATTGTCTAGTAAATGTACACAAGATATGTAGAAGAAAAGTGGAAACTTATCATGTCTATATGAAGTAAGGAATGTTCTACACCTTTGCACTTTTTCATGCAATTCTTAATACTAATTATGTTCACAATATATTATGTTAAAATCAGGAATATTCATATTCGCATCAAATGTCTTTATATCTACCCAGAAAATTGGATTGTTTAGTTTGTAGGTTAAAACATTAGATAGCACCAGTGTAATATCTGCTTCGCTTACTTTTCTATTGTTTTTGAAGTTACCAGAAATTACTGTTAACACAGCATTGCTTGTGCAAACTTGTTTCTTCACATCTTCGAATATTTAATGCGTTCAGAATTGTGTTGCACTATACATGAATCCCTCTAACCATGTCTGAAGCAATTCCAAGATAATCAAGGATTTAGTATGGACGTCTATAAGAATAGCAGTGTATGGTCTGTTTTTCTCTCTGTTTCTCGAATATTATTGCTTACACCAGGATCTAAGGAATGACGTACAACGTATGACATTCGTAACCTTATCTCATTTTTTTTAATTTTGAGGGTTATGAGATTTATGCACGGTTCACAGAATAGATGAACAGTTCCACAATTTGAGGAGTGTGAAAGGTATACTTAAAATGTATGAGGTGTGTATTTGTGTTTCTATTTATAATATTTGTTGATTCTCTGACGTCATTAATCAAGTTCAAGGAGATGCAATTTACTTGTATATAATGGATAAATGAATTTTAAACGCATAACATAATAAAGGAAATGTTTTAAATTGTTCGGTTGATTCAATCAACATAGTATTAATTAGATTATTCCTTCAGTTTTCATAATTTCGTAAACGTTCCAAGGAATTTACAGTAAAGTTTCGCAGAATTTTGAGAATTACATGTTGTTGCATTGAAATATAGAAAAAAAAAGATACTTTTTGTGTGCTGAGATGTATATTTGCAGTTTTCAATACTTTGTGTCTAATTAGAAACTGATTTGTTATTGTAACCGTGCACACAATTCTGGTCAAATGTTTAATACCACCATCTTGATACCTTATTTTAGAAGAAATGGGAAATATTCTTAGTAAATGGGACGATTGTTATTTGACAAACAGATAAAATATTAAAATGTGGCGCAAGTACGTACAGCAATTTAATTTATGTCTTCGGGTTTCAGGAAATACATGTCTGACACTCTATACTGTTTTAATAGTGTTTTCTTATCATTGGCAGTTTAGTCCAGCCAGTAAGACACGGCTTGTAAATGAACAACCCGTGTTCGCATCTCGCTTTACTCACATTAGTGAAAACTGCGATGTTCTTTTTTTATTAGAAAAGTTACTAGAAATTTCTAGATATGTATGGGTGCGTAGCTTCCATCTCGACTAATTCGGAAAACGTTTAACAGTGTAGTCTGTTTGGGGGAATTTTTGACAAAAAATGTGCGGATAGCAGAAGATCCTAGGAGCACCAGGATAACGGACCGATATTGGGCCTATACTGAGCCAATAACGAATATACCGATCATGATTGGCCGGTCTGACTAAAAACCGGTTTCCATTGGCACGGCGCGACATTTCAATATTCAAAGCTATTCCTGAAATATGAGAAACGTGTTGTACTTTATCCAGAAAACGGGCCAAAAATTTGGCAGATTAAATTATGAAATTTAGAGAAACATTACTATTTGAAGATGTCTTTGAAAATCTATAGAATTTTTACATGCTCCCTACTTGAAATCATTTTGTAATGGAAATACTGTCAATGTTACCGCATTCCATGTTTAAGATAATGAAATGCACAATGTACGTATTATTCTTCACAGATAGATGCGTGTAAGAGTGCATAAGACAACTGACAACAAATCACAATGTTGCAGATTATAATTTGGTTGCAGACAAATAAAAATATTTTCAACTATAAATGGAGACGAGAAAATAAGATGTATAATAGAATAAACACAGGATATAAATAAGATCACTTTAGAAAAAAAAACTCCTGGAAAATATACGTAATTCCTTTCATTAAAACAGTAAATTCCCTCAGCAATCAATATCGTTAACGGTAATAATCCATATGGTAATATCAGCATATCTGTTTGCCATTCGATATTGACCGATGTTGGATAATAACATAGTTCGAAATCGCAAATTGTATGTTACTGATCATCGACTGAGATTGGCGTGCTACTGGAGGTGTTATACAGGAGAGGAAAGAAACCTCTTAATGAGAACATTTGATTGGTTTATTTAGTTAATTGTTATTATTTTCGGATTTTTTTTTTTTAGAAAATCGGTGATTACTACACTGAAAGGTATTAAAAAATATAGCACATCTAGAAAGCCATATACAATGACGTGGAAACTTGGTAATCGCAGACAGATATAAAACAACCAGCAAATTCTTATAAATAACAATTTGGTGGTGAAAAAGCATGGATGTTTGATAATCTTTTCTTTATGGAATGACTTATGGCATCTACACAGGGTGCAAGAGGCAATAAGAAACGTGTATTGTTTTGTAATCCACATATTTATTTTCAACATCTGTCATTAGGATACATCTGTCTCTGTGTACTACATTTCAGCAACCACCAGTTACGTCCTTCTTAGTCGGACATTTTCAATGTATCTTAATATAATAATTATCGAGTTTCTTCGAATTCCAAAGAAATATCCCGACGGGCATAAGCCATATTATTGTTAACACCCATACAATTATTTTTTTCTTATCCAAGGAAATACATCAATCATTTGCTCTCATTGAAAGTTTTAGTTTGGTATATAACGCTTGCTGTACGTCACAGTCATGTCCAATTCCCCCCACAAAAACCAATCAAGTTCTCTGTAATCCAGACAACGTAAAATTCTACATTGATTGGTAATTTATGCAAACTAAAGAGAAATTTGATAACCAAAACAATAATAAAAAAAAATCTGTTGGAAGATTGCAAAGTATCTGTTTGAAAGCAATACGAAAGTTTGATTGTACACCGTTGAAGGCAAGTTATGGACCATGCTTTTCTTTTTATTTTTTTCTAGTATCGAATGGAAATTCTAGAAGCGTAGATCTGCTTTAATATATACGACAAAAATTACATCATTCGTCGTGTTCTGATGATAGCAAAGACAGGAATGCTAAAGAAGAAAAAAAAATCACATCATTTCACATATGAACTCCAGTTTGTATTGCGGATTGAGCAAAATCCTGACTCTCATCATTTTGTGGGTATGTATGTGCGTTTATGTGTCTGTATGTAGTTTTTGTGTCAATTCCGTAATTGGATTTAACCTCATCCATATGAATAAAAACATATAGAAAATCAGAGAGAAAGGTGCACATAAGGAACACAGAAAAACGAATGATAAATTTTCTGATTTGGTTGCTGATCAAACAGAAGAAAAACGAGCTTCAAAAAATACAAAAAAAATGTTTCTATGAAAAACGACGGAATGAAACACGTAAAAATAGACTGTCATCCTCCAAATAACGATGGCAAGCATCAGCGATTTTTTTTACGGAAGTTAGCACATTATATGACATTCAAAATCTGTCATGATGAAAGCAACAAGGAATAAAAAAGCTCATGAGTTGTGAGGTGAGTGAATTAGATTGGTGTAAATGTAGTCCTATAAGCATAGGCACACAGACATACAATACACAAAACTTTATGGCATCAGCTTTTGCTATGTCTACAAAATTGAGAAGAGCGAGTGTAACGCTTCAGAAATTAAGCCTTCGTTAAGGAAACGGTAATCTAGTTATCATGAAAACTGTAATGTAATTTAACACCTTAAAGAAGCGTTACCTCGGAAACCGTAAACATTTTCGTCAATTTGAAACCTTAGGAAACCTCCTTAAGTAAATTATTGTGTGAGAAATAATTAACATTGGTTCAAAAGGCTAGAAACAGCTTTATTGCAAAAAGTACAAAGCAAACGTATAAAAGCTGAGTGAGCGATAGCGGTCTTACCGTGTACTCAATAGATTTTGTTCAAAATATTTTTTTCAGGACGGGCGTAAGCCATAGTGCCGTTACTGTCCTTAGAATTTATTATATCCTACGTTCAAAATAGCTTTGAATCCATAATACAGTATATCATATATATTCAAATGAATTAAGAACATTGAAGGAATCTTTGTTCCCCCCGTTAAAGACTGCCGAAATAGAGCATAACGTTTGAAGAAACTTAAAATTAATATACAAAAGGAAGCCCCTTTATACCGCAAACCAGAAAAATATAAAATCTTCATCCTAAAATCTAGAAAATGTTTACTGATACTTAGACTTGCTAGTAGTAAGCACTTTCTATTTTTCAGAATTGTCTGTGTAATTTTGTAAAAGTGTTCGTGTAGAGTGTATACCAGTTTCTACGACGCAAAAATATCGCGCTTCGACTTGGATTTCAACGGCACGGATTACTTCCCGTATTATATGAAATCCTGCGAGTGAGCACGAGAAAGGAACGGATCAATTTTAATTCTGCTCGCCACGTGACGCGGCCACCTTAAGCAGAAAATCTCATGGGAGAGCGTCGAAAGGAAACTTTCAGTTTTCTGTGTCCAGGTCTTGTTAGGCGAAAACAAAAGGAAAATAAAAGGTTAATACCAAAGAAAGTGCAGACATTCAGAAGATAAACCCAGGAACAAAAAGAAAGGAAGGAATTGCTTAAGGTAAGTTGAAGTTGACATACAACAAAATTAAAACGTGGTAACTTTAAGTCTAAGAATCACAGATTACTTATATATAATTCCGCTTCCCGCTGTGTTACATGTAACATTCCAGCTAGCGGAAAACTACATCAAATTCACAATGAAGCCCATAATAGATTGTTTCCCAAATTATATATAACGAAATTCCAAAAATAAGAATATAAAATCAATTGGTTGGCAACGCTGCTCCAGTGCACCAAACAAGACTATTTGGGCGGTACTCAGCTAGTCTAGTTTTGCTTTTCTCTCAGTTGCATAGCTCATTTTTCTCTCGATTCACGGCAATGCTATTTTTTTGGTCACCAACTAAGTTAAGACAACAAATTAAAAAAAACCTGTAGTATTCACATATTTTTATTAATAGAGTGTATTAAGCTACTTGAAATATTCCTTAGTACATAGCGTAATGCGTTCAAAATGCATCTGCTCATAAAATTCACTGGAGCCCTTCAAGCTACAATTGACTTTCTCTCATGATTGTCACAGAATGGGAAGAATATACGTAACACTATCAAATAAGGCGCTTTGTTTGATGCATTTTACTTGCTCTGTACACTTCTTTTCGGAAAATATGTTGAGAAGGAAGCCGACACCAATGCCAGTTATAGAGGCTATGTTCTGTGGGGAGAACAAGTACCTAACACTTGCAGATATTAGACACTACATAACTAGGGAAGGGATTTTGAGTATTAATATATTGTAATTGATACTTAATCACACAATGATATGTAATTACTTAAAAGTAATTTCCTTAGATATACCTAGCATATACAAACACAGAACGGAACACTACTGCAAGTCGAAATGAAACGTTTTAATATTCAACACCGTTAACATTTTTGGGAAAGTATAAAAACTTTGGTAACCTTTATTTTATATGGGCCAGTCTAGTAACGGTTGCCTTCGACCCGTCACGATTACTCCTCACGTTATAGTTAAAAGACACCCATGCCCCTGCCGGAACTCGAACTCAGGATCTTCGAGTCGTTGGCCTAACGCCTTAGACCGCACGGCTACCCGGCCGGCAGCAAAGTATAAGTAAGACCATGCATAGGCTGAACTGAACAATCTGTGTTTAAAACTCGCTTGATAGTTCAAATCAAGTTTACCTTCTAAATAGCTTTCTACAATCATTATAATCAAAGAGGTTTACAGAAGTGCAAAACAACTTAAAGGAGAACACATTTCCAACAAACTGATCCAAAAAATAAAGGGAAATTCCTTAAAAACAAATAAATATTGGCGTTAATGTTGCTGTAAAATTATTTTTACTGTGAAGAGCACTACAAATGAATTCTTTGACTCCATTTTTTATATTCTATTCAAATTTCCAAATTTATGTTTACTGTATGGTAATGTCAAAGAAAGAAAGAACCAATTCTTTGCCAAGTATAATCGAAGCAAATTAATAATAAAATTTATGTTAAAATAAAGAAATTTTAGGGGCTTAAATTTCTTACTACAAACACGCATTCAATAACTAGACAGAATAATACTTTGAACTACTATTTCCGCAAAGTGACCTTTGATGAATCATTTTGGAGTATTACACTTACCTCGTCAATATTCGAAAGACTTTGCAACGTGGACAAATTAAGATGAATTCCAATATTTGAAACCTGTAACTTCTAATATAATAACATATATGTTTTGTAGCTAAATGAAAAATACCATAACACTCAATTTTTATCTAGTTACGGTACTTTCTTCATCAAAATCATTTTTGTCCAAATTCAGTTTTGATTTTAAATTGTTGATACTTGTAAAGAATTGTTTATAATTTTCCGGGGAAGTCTGGATGAAAGATCAATATTTTTAGAAGAAAGTATCTGCTGAATAATTTGTATTTATGACACCACACTGACAAAATAATTTAGTGTGTATCTGCCCTTGATTTTCCTTGCGATGTTATCAGATATTTCAAACCACGCTTCTTTCTGTTTCTCGTCCAAATGATTTTGGTATCACCTCAAATTGAACTGTAAGTTATTAAATAATCATTGACTATTTGATTAAATTGAGATTCTTAAAGATAGAAGGATTCGAATCACTATCAATGTGCCTAAATGTTCTAAAACTAATGATAATTTCATTTCTTTTGTGACGATGGAATAAGTACATCATGTAAGCGGTTTGAATTGTAGATGCTAACATCATTATGATCAGCGTTAATGAAAAGCAATTGTCAACAGCAAATTATCATAAAGTATTTGTAACATAGAACTATCTTTAAAAAGATAAAAATTTAACAATCCTCTACCTCTTGCAGATACTTATTCCTTGAATTTAAAACAAAAAAAATCACCAAGGGATGATTTAAGCAAAACAAAACATTTAGTAAACAGACTTTTGTTAAACTTTATCTTATTATGTATTCTTATTTGCTTGTAACGTAACAGGAATCATATTACCATGCTCTAATTCCCATTGACATGTGAGATCACCGAGTGGAATGTGATATGAATGGCAAGTGATGTCACTGGAATATAGCGTACTTTACAAACAGCTTAGCAGAAGCGGGTTGTTCGTTATGACAGGCGTTTACTACAAGAATCATATAATTTGTATGCTCCTAAATTCTTTAACAAATATATATAGCATAAAATGATTCATATATAAGAAACATAATATAATGTATCAGTGCAGTCCCTTTGTGATTATGTGTAATCCGACGAAGCTGATAGGTCTATTATAGCTGACGTACTTACGTCAATTATAACAGGAGGAGAAATATCTAGATTTAAAGTATATGTTGGATCACTGGTTCTCAAGATGAACTATGTTGTTCATTTCCAGAAGTTATTAATAATAAGCCATTTATTTACTAAACCAAGTAGAAAATAATGAAATAAGTAAAATACTTGTTTTTAAATCCATTGGATATCACCTATCTACTCTTAATACGTTATTTCATGTAATAAAAAGAAACGAAACACAACAAGTCTTGCAAAATTAGTATTAACAATATTACATTTTCAAATACAATGTTGAAAAACTGCCTATTTCCGTTATCTAACGAAATCTGGGGTATTAAAGATCCACTTGTCTCCGGTGTTGAACAGCAACTTCTAGCTAATATATTAATTATACGTCTGATAGAAATCACGGGAATATGTCAAGTTAGCGAGTGTGCAATTTGAAAGTTGATTACCTTCTTCTGATATATAGTCAAGAGTCATCATTGATAGAACGTAGAATAAGTGTCCATTATGAAACAACTGATTTACAGGGAAATTGGATATATATATGCCTTTCTCTCACTATATATGCCTTTCTCTCACTATACCTATATGAACTTCTCATTCCTCTACAGACAATGACAAGCGTCCATATATTAATTTAACAGTTTTGAAATTGAGAAAATGTAAGACCTAAAGAATCTTGGTGAACTTCACCAACCTTCGTTAAGATTTTTTTCGGAAACGTTACTTAACGAATGTAATATATTTGGAAGTTCTTAAATATTCTTAACGATTATTGATTAAACTCATCCTCTGTGAACTACCTGTAATGGAAGCATTTGGTTTATAACACTGCAGTATTTTTGTGAAAACCTTTTGTCTCTTGGGGTTCTGAAACCTGAAAATACTCCATCAAAGTGGAGGCGGGAATAGCAGAAAAAAAAGAAAGGAGAAAGCAAGAAAGACGTATTTATGATAGAAACAGTAGAAGAAAAATAAAGAATTTAGTATTCAGAATATAGAAGCAAGAACTGATAGAAGTACGAAACAAAGAAACTGAAAGGGAAGAACTATATTTTATTCACAAGAGTCTCTTTTTGTATAATTCCTCTATGAGAGGCAATAAAGTATAATGTGAGAAAATATGTTTTACTTCATACTTTTTCATTAGACAAGAAGTTTTGAGAACAAAAGGAATACTTCAAGAATGAATAGGCGTCTGGAGATTCGCAAATCAATGATTTTCTGAACGAAATTACTATTTACGAACATCCGGGTTTCAGATAAAGAGAACACAAAAGAAAACAATAAATTAAAAATTTTATTTTACTTGAAATCAGCCATTCTGTAAATCTTATACATTTACAACTATCATATCATGATTGTATCTATTCCTAATATAGAATATTTCCTTGCTTAATAATTAATTAGTACTTGCGAAAATGTTTTGTTTTCTGATTAGGTCTTAATATATTTTATTTTTAAGGATTTAGTCTTTAAACAGCAAAATAGTCCCTCTCAAGCATATATATTATGGTATACTTTCTTTTTAATTCATAGGTGGTCAAGAAATGAACAATCCCAAAAGATCAGATGCTATCTCCTAAAAATATTATCATTAATTTTGCAAGTAAAATATTGTGAGAAATTGTTATTCCTTTCAATAGATAATAATTAGAATATGCACAGTACGATCTTGTTAAAAGTTTCAAATCTTCAAATTACCAGTTATATACAGCTTTTGTTTCCTGTTTTTCCCTCAGGCTGTGTCTCCCAAAGTTTTGTCCTTTAATACAAGCGGATGTTGTCCGTGCTCTCTTACCAAATATTTTATGAAATAAGTTTTAACGTTTTTTGGGTTGTTTATTCAATAATTAATTAATTTCGAGTTTATGTACTAAATTAAAAATAGCATTTCTCTTTATTAATATACTTTATTTTTCGTAGTTAATTTTTCAAAGCAGTACCTACTCAATAAAAAGTATGTTAAACCTTTGAATGTAGTTATTTTAAATATCCTGAATAGAGAAGGAAATTAAAAACTATAAGTTTAAACAAAGAACACACCATTCTCTGGTGTACTTAACCCAAGTAGTTAAAGTTCAAAATTAAGGTAATTAGTGCATTTAATTATAGTGTACAGCGGACGAATTTGTTTAGAAATTAACAATTATTAATGATAACTTGAAACAAAAATTGTTTACATGTATACTATTTTAATACATTTCAATAATAATTCTTTACTATATAGTATGTATGATAATGGAAATCAAAACGATGTTAGCTTTATTTTGTTTATTGTATATTTGGGCTTTATTTTAAGAAAAGGCAATATATTTATATTCTGCCAAATCATATGAACGTAGCAAAATTTAATGACTATAAGAATATACGCTTCTGGACGATGAACTACGTTTATTGTAAACGTTGATTTCAACCTGCTTGTCAGCCAGTTTTAACCTCAAATAGCCGTTGAACAGACGGACATTTCGGTACATATACAAGGTTAAAATTACGTTTTGATACTAAGGTTTAATCCACGTATTTTAAACGTATGTGTGCTATTGGAGCACACATGCTTCACACTCGTTTGTTTATTATGTCATCAAGAAGAACAGAGTATTTCCAGGCTTTTAAATCAACTACGCATACTAATGTCACATCTCACTATCTCTCTCAAAAATGCCTATATTTATAATTGTATCTGAAGAAACTACATGTATCGAACAAAGTATTAACATCCGCACAACGTCGAAACATTCCCCATAGTTTCTAGTTGTAATCTAATATATAAAGATACAATTATAAAATGTTCTGGTGTCTCAGCGACTAATTTGTGTTTGCATGAAAGTTAAGAGAAGAAACGAATGTTCTTTTCTTTTTAATTTCCACGACATACGAATTTACAAACATTTATAGATATTGATTACAAGAGATTGTGCTATATTTGCCTGGTTCAATTAGATACTCTTTAATCCTTGAGGAGTTTAGAGAATATGTAATTAAATACCAATTTAATTGGAACTGGAATTGCAATATAATCTTCATTGAGGGAAGGTAGTTGTTAAAAGATGAAAAAAAAAGCTATTTCTACTGTGTTAATTTCTTAGTTAAGTTTTTACTTTCCAACCATGCAACCTTTTATGACTCATAAGTTAGAAACTTTTGCTCTGGACAACGTCTAGAATTACCTATCTAGGTGGTATGGATACCAAAAAGTTATAACAAACAAGTTTTAATTTATGAAAATAAATATACCATCTTTTTCAGTGAATTTTACTAATAACGGTATGCTTACCTAAAGAAAGGAAACTTGAACACCATTCGAAAGAATGCATTCTCATTACGAACACCGGAATATTTAAAAAAAAAAAAAATAGTTTGTGAATATGGAATAAGGACAAACGTATTGATAGTCAAAGGAAAGAACATACGAACAAAGGAGAAATTGTAGAAAATATCACAATTGGGAGCAGTTAAAAGAACAGTTTTCCAACCTGTATTTTTGAGTGGGATACTATACAGCTCCTTTGTACAGTAATATGTACAGACTACATTCACTATGTATGATTATGTACATGAATAGTGTATGACTACATACACTATGTATGTCATATACTATGTATGACTATGTCCAGTTCGAAGTATTTTGTTTGAGGTGTGTACAAAGATATTATGATGCAGAAGAATCAACGTTTAAATGGTACAGTAATTGTCAGACATTTTACATTATATTTAAATGTTGTAGGTGATAAAATGCCTTCAAGAGTAATATTGAAAGATAATTTATCTGATACCCATTAAAACTGCAAATTCCCAGAACAATAATATTTCTTAACGATACTGTTCAATGAGCGTCCATTCTAAATTTTGGAAACCCGATAAAAATATCAATTTTGCTACGAACTCATTTCCAAGGCTATTTACTTTGTCTTTTCTCCTTTTGGTTCAGCTGACAAAGATTCGACATTTTTCTTCAATTCTTTTCACTGAAAAAGCATTAAAGAAGAAGGAAAACCCGTTCTGAATGATGTTATTGAGAAGGAAAAATGCCATAGTCAGCATAATAAAGTTACTTTTTCATTTCATTGAATGTTATTGACGACAGGGAAAGTCAACTGAATAAAACTCTCATATGATTTAGTAAAGAACGAAACCACAAAGAAAAGAGCTAGATACGTAGTGCAATAAAAGAAGATATTGTAGAACAAAACCATTAGCTAACTTTCCTTTGGTTTCCTTGTTGCAGAAAGGTCATTGAAAGCTTTTAAACAACGACCACGACGAATGTTTTGCCACTGGCTTGCTGGATAATGCAAATGGAAAACTGTTGAATTTCAGAAATCATTCTTTTGCATTATTCTTTGACTTCCAACAATTTCATTCTTTCAGTCGCATGGTTCCATTATAAATAATATTAGCAGAGTATAGTTTTTTTTTTAAATATACCAACATATATACAAAGGTGTATTCCTAGCGTTTGTGTGCAAAGGACATAGTCTGACTTCTGAAGTGTTTTCTATTTTCCATAGCTAAATAACTTTTTAGTGTTCCAAATTACTAATAGAGAATGCACTTGTTGTGTAACCATTCTTCAAATGTAAATATAGCAGTTTGATTAATTGTTATAGGTAATGTAATTCATCAATAAATTTATTTATTACTTGACTGGTTTCATATTTATCGATCTATCTTAATTTCTCCCTTCTTGCGTCAGGGGACACTGAACCGAGTAACAAACTAAAGCAAATTTTCCCCAGACACATATTTGGAAACTTCATTGTAGAATCGAGAATATGTTTTGACAAGTACCTGGTAGGGTCTAAACACCTGAGGGCTTTTAAAATAAGAATACAACTTAATGTTTGCTCAAATATATGGTTTAAGGTTACCAACTGTTAGATAATAATATGGAGTTTCAGCTTAATATGCTGTTGGTAGGTATGAAATATTATGACCCTGAGGTTACCACTTTAATTATCCAAACACTGTTCCATTCAACAAGGAATGGAATATATTATTCATGTACTGCTGCGTCTGACCGGTAAGTAGAACGGTTGTACTGGTCGCAGAGTGCACTGCTCAGAGGGAAGTCCTCAGAAAGCACTGGCCTGTGCAGAAAGGTGTTCTTGTAGTGGAAATCTTTATTAATTTACTTCAGTAGCAACTATCCAATGGGAGTTTCGGAGACATTTCAACACGCCGAACGTGACATCTAAGAACATCCTGTTGCTGTGGGTGAAGATAGCACATGAAGAATGTTTTAAATTATATACGAACCCGCCTGCATCCTCCTTTGCTCTGGCCGTACACCTTACAGTATGCAACGTTATGTTGCGAACCTTAACAAGATCAACACGGCACCCTGCTACAGTAGGCATAATGTCTGGAAGCCTACGATGGATTCTGTATGGTGAATTCAACCTCCTTCGTTACAAAATTAAGGTGATCAATGAATTACAAGAGTCGATAAAAGTAAAAATTATCTTTTGCCGTGAGCTTCTGAATGCTCAATTCTTTACTAATGCCTGATAGGGACCATTTTGATTGGAAATGATAAGTTAACAAACAAATTTGTCACTACTTGACTACGAAAAACCCGCAAGAAGTACACTCTAAGCGATTACACAATATAATAATATATGTATGGCGTACGGTGACGTCTACTTTAATTGTCGTTCCGTTCTTTCTTTCTAAAAGAGGTAGGTGGTAGTGCACTTTCAATATTATGAATTATATTGTGCAATGCTGGACAAGTTCTTATTGCATAAATATCCTCATGACATTCATCTACAGGTTGTAAGTTTTGGTTTCCACAAGATTGTTCAACCACATATCCAGCCCAGCCAAGCTTGAAAACACTCAGAAAGTTGTTCCCAGCACGCGTTATTTTGCGGCATAATTTTGCGTTTCTACCATACAGCATATCAGCGTAGTGCCGTTTAATATTTTTAAAAAATGTGATTATATTGTACAGAAATCTAAACCACCACCACCGCGAATTCGTTATAACCGTTACAGAATTTCACGGATTCGAACCTAAAAGATCGAAACTGTAGCAACAATGAACTGGCCCACCCACTCACCAGAGCTTACTGCGCAAGACCTTTCCCTCTGGGACTATCTGAAAAGCAAGGCCTATGAAACACATCCATCTATCATTCTTCATTCGAAGCAGCACTTTCAACTTCTCATAGACGATACAGTGAGTAATGCATTCTCTTCCACTTTGAATAGAATAGTATCTGAAACATCAGGGTGATCATCTCAAAGACAATATTTTTCACACTCCGAAATATTATCTATCTTTCGGTAACATTAACCAATTCTTTCAGCAAAGATTTATTTGTACTCTTTATTTTAAAAATAATAAGATGCTTATGCCCGACTTTGTACTTTATATGTGTGTGCGTTAGTTCGACGTGCACCCTGAACATTTCGTGATAGTAAATCAAATTATGCAAGACATCCTTACCGCCACCCCGGGAAAGACCACATACGAGAGACATAGACACTTCACATGTAATTCTGTTTCTAGTAAATTAGTAAAAATTATTTGTAGTACATTTCCCAAATCAAAGAGTTTAATTCCTTTATTGGTAAATGACCCCCCCCCCCCCATTTAGACTCGCTGGACAACTAGGCATCCTGAATCAATTCTTAAGTCATTATATACGAGGAGTAAAACTTTAGTGTTGTGTTAAAACACTATTGAAGTATATAGCGCACTTTTACATGTAGTTTTGTAGTTAACATTAAGAAAGAGAAAGAAAAGTTCAAGCGCAATGGTAAATTAATCTTATGCCATGTATTAAAACCTGTTGCCCATATAGCATGGCAGCTTGTAGAAAGATGGCCAGTTACATGTTTTGATCTTATTAAGCTTGATATTGTGTTGATAAACAAGCAAGTAACAAACATTTTGGAACAATTGGTTGTTATAACTAGCCTAATTCAGATTGTTGGAACCAGCAGATATGGGAGAAAGCTGGTTAAACGTGAAATGTAATTGAATTTTATTTCGTTTCATTGCAATCTCGTCTCAGTGCACTGAAGTCCCTTCACGTGTAATGAATGTTTCATGGCAGGTTAATCACCGACAACGCCAACCCTTTTACTACAGCCATCTCTTGCGAATCTGATGAACTAACAAGCAAACATATTGATTTGGCAGAAAAAAACTTATAAATTTGTTTCCTCCGTCATGTTTAGAATGTTAAAGTATGTGCACATGCAAATTTTGGCAACTCGAGGGCAATTAGTTTGGGAGATATCGATGATATGAAAGTCAGATTCTTGTTTCTGGAGAGTGATATACAAGTGTGGAAATACCCTTATATTTGTTTTAAAATTCCTGAGAGAAATTTAAAGCAAATACACCGTAATGGATACTGGGAGGAGGGCGCTACCTGTTAGAGGATTTGTTCATCATGGCCGCCATCTTGAAGTTCGCCATATTGAGTCTAGATTCATTTTCTTAAATGAAAAGAGGGTCGTGTAACATATCATTCTGGGCTAGAATTTCACGAGAAACACGTTTCCCGTGTCAGTTTTGCCGTAAATGTTTGGCTGTGAGAGGAAAGGTAATGTAACAATATTCTGGGGTAATAAAGCAATAATCTGAAAACACCCATTACGTTTCGAAATAACAAAGGAAATGAAACCCAAACGCATACTAATTGTTCCTGGCAACAGTACCCTATCGATATGGATTTGTATGCATTTAGGTTTTATTTGCTTTGTTATTTCAAAAAGAAATGGGTGATTTTAGGATATTACATCATTAGCCCAGACGTGTGTCATATAAGATTTTCTCTCACAACAACACATTTACGTCAAAACTAACATCAGAAACGTATTTCTCGTGAAATTCTAGCCAAGAATGGTATGTTACACGACCCCCTTCCCGTTTAAGAAAATCAATCTAGATTCAATATGGCGGATTTCAAGATGGCGGCCATGATGAACAAACTCTCTAACAAATAGCGCTTTCCACCCAGTATACATTACTGTGTATTTGCTTTCCATTTCGTTCAGCAATTAAAAAATATAATGGTATCTCCACACTGTTCTATCACTCTCCAGAAACAAGAATCTGACTATTGTATCATCAACATCTCCCAAAATAATTGCGCTCGAGTTGTCAACATTTACATGCGCACATACTTTGATATTGTAAACATCACAGAAGAAACAAATTCATAAGTTTTTTTTCTGCCCCATCAGTATGCTTGCTTGTAAGTATAAATAGCACTTGGAAAGCGAAACAGATTGAGTAGTTTAGTGGTCTGATGACTATAACATCGCATCAGTGTTCCAAAGGACCTCGGTTCGATTTCCATCCAGATTCTTAATTTTGTAAGAAGTTTTATCTTCCCTGTCGTGTCAAAGCTATTTGAACCTTGATTCTTGAAGACTAAACTACTGGAGTCAAACTTATTTAAATCTTTCTGACTTTTTCTGCTAAGCTTGCATCAAGTTGTGGTGTTTGTCAATGAAAGTTTGATTCACTTTTAATTCAGACCATCATTGATTGGTCAACAATAAACTGATTCACTACATCACGTAAGATATAAAAACAGACAAAGAAATGAAAGAGAATGTACTTTAATTTTAAATAAACTACAATTTTTTAAATATCCTCTCAATGTTCACCAGAATATATTGGTTGACTCATTGTAAATGTTTTAATTTACGTTGGAAACTTCTAACTATGGGGCCTACAGTACAGTTTCATTATCTCTGTTTCCAAAACAACTGTATTTAGTGAACCCCACACCCACAGTGCTTTAACCCAAAACCCACCGGCTTTAACCCATAGTGAACACAGTGTGCTACCCATTCGTCCGAGATTAGAGCAGATATACTTTCTTGAGCACGGTATTCATTCAAAATCTCTCCCTTGAAACGAAAAATGTTCCGCGTGACAATGTTACTCAAAATAATGCCACTCGACAAGGCCTCATCAATTGACTTTCAAACTTGGCAGCTCGCTTGAACAAAGTAAACCAAGTCGTACTTTTTTCATGCAATAAAATAAAGGAAACATAAGTCTATGTTCTAAAGAAATCACTTTACGACGGGAAATAAATTAAGAAGTGAAGAACCCATTGTTGGGGAAATTGCAACATATCGTGCTAACAATACAAAAATCATTATTAGGCTCTAAAATAATTTACGACTTATGCCATTGAGGTCACTCCCCTGCCTTTCATCGTTGTAACTATTTTTATCAGTTACTGACTTCACACTTTCACATGCATCAGGTTACATGGAATGGCCGCTGAGAAGCAACCCTATTATTACTGTTAGAGCAGACTGTCGTGATTTATTCACCATTATTATAAAGGAAAAAAAAATAGCTTTTCATCAACGAGGGTAGAAGGAGGCAAAACTGAATATTAATAAATCGGCATGACAGTGAAAATATATAGAGCGATGCTTGTCAGACCCAAGTGATTGATTAATCATGCCTGGAGTGGAGAAAACGAGACAACACAGACACTCACTCACACAGACAACGAAAGAGCAAAAGTTATTCAAAAGCACGTCCCTATCAAACCAGGCGCCTCTAATCTATTTCACCTCAACACAGACTTTTTGGGTTACTGTTGAGCAAAACACTAGCGCCACATGAACAGAAAAAAAGTAATACATGAATGCCATCAACTTGACCTTGTGATGGAATGTCGCCCTGCTATCTCAATAGGATTGTTTGAGTCAAAAGAGATGAAATCGGGGTTAGGGACACGGATGGTACTTTTAAGAAGGTTTCACAGAGTGACACGCAAAATATTACTTTGAGAGCTGAGAATGGTTTGAGACAATATATTTTGACTCTTCTAGTGTTCGTGAAGTGTCACAATGTATTTCATTCAGTGATATTTCACAAGGTAGACACTCTAAATGTACACTACAGAAACCCTCAAATAATATTTTCTCCTATATATATATTTTTCTCCCAATATAACGCGTTTCCTCTCATTGTATGTGATAAAAGTCATTTAATGGATTTGACCTCAATTATAATTGTTAAACTGGAAAGACACACTTGCTATTAATAAACGAGGTTTATAAATGTTTAGTTTTATTTTTTTTAAATAAATAAAAATATACTTAATTACTACAAATTATAAATGTCAATAACTTGTTTGTAATCTTCTACCTAAAATGCATAAACATTATCAATCATTCAAATACTCTACAATAATATCAATCAGGTACTTATAAATGGAATCAATCAAATATAATTCAAACACATACTCTATAAAATTATTAACGAGCAAAATACGAGCTGATAAAACTTCCTTCATTACTTTTCAAACTAATCCTTCGAAATTTCAACACATTTGTTTTATTTGAGGAAATGATTTGAAATATTATAAAAGTATTTTTCCCAGTAGCGTACAGTTTGCTGACTACTTACGTCTTTAGCGTCTGAAAATCGGTCTTCATTAGTATAACTCGTGTTTCGAAAGAAATATCAGTGATAAGGAAACTGTCTCCGGTTGATTTCTCGTAAATCAACATTCAACTTACATAGTGTCTTGATAACGTGTGAAAATGAACACTCCTGTAGAACTATATTTCGAAATTTAGAAGAACACGAGTCACGGGGTTTCCGAGTTTGCAAAATAAAGTTTTGAACGTCTATAGGGTAGGCAACACTTCATACACAGGCATGGAATGTATGCATTTCCTACTTACTTAAATACGAAAGATTGTTATGAAGATACATTGAAGGTTAAATTAAAGTTATTGAAGTTGAAATGCTAATTAATTGAACTAATCCTTCCATTTTTATTTTCATTTTTGACTTTTAGGCAAGCTAAGCTCAGGCTGATTGGGTGGTGATGGGATGAATTGGTGCAATGAAGAATGTGAACGGAAATTAGAAAACCCCGGGAGAACCTACGTACACTGTGTTTTTCCACCACAAAGCACTCATGACATGAGCTGGGATCGAAATAACAACACAACGCACCAGAAACAAGCGCTCTACCACTGAGACACCGCGACCCCTTGCATTGATCCTTGTCAAATGTAAATATTATATAAATGCAGGGTGACACAACGGAAATTTCCAATCATTTGTATTTCGGAACCTAATAATCCCAACAAACGTCATTTCTAATTTCAACGTTGATATACCTTTATGGCAAAGTATTGCATGCTGTCCCAGTTTTCACTGTCCAGTGGCACAAGTTCAAATGTTCTTAAATTACAAAATGAGTAAAGTGACACATGATGTAAATCACCTAGCATTTCTGTACACAAGAGCAGAAAATGTGATCGCTTACTAGTTTCTTTGAAGTCCTTGCGAGAAATTCCGGGTGGAACTCTAAAATACCTGTACTATAAACCTTTGACGTCACGTCTGAAGGTTGATGTCCCTTGTCTATCACCCTTCCGTCAGCAGAATTGTAAAGTTAGAGACCATAGCTTTTGATAAGGTACCATAGGGACATTCGTCTGGTAAAATCGATAGAGACTCTGGAAACCTTCAGCCAGGATGGTTAGAAGAGGACTACGAACCTGGGTCTGCGGAACTCTGCGGGGCGTAATGTCCTTACGACGGTCCGTTTATGCTGAAAGTACGTAATTACATTTTACAGTTGAAACAGGAGAAAGGAAAGGAAGAAATTGGAACGATAAACAAATTTCTGCTTCGCTGCTGTACAGCCACACAATTGGTTATAAGCAGACCATCAATACGAGCACCTCGACACTTACCTTGAAATTTCGTTGAGAATATCTAGGTCGTACCGAAAGTATTTATACAAAATTGTTAGCTACTTTTTCAATTGTAAGGTCCCGACATCGAGGTTGCAATATTGTGTTTGAGTGTATAAACTGTGCATGTTTGTATCTTTCAATGAACACAGTTTTAAAATAGTACTGTGGTATCGGGGAAGACACTACAACTCGCCGCCACTTTTCAATTCTACGAAGTTAAAGCAAGACAACTATACTGTCTGTCAGTCAGTACAATTACTGCATACATAGTGAAACTCTCGTTGGAAAGAAGTTACTAGAAAACCTAAAGCAGACCTTACAGGAATCATTTGAAATTATCAAATTTATAAATAAAAGTATTGAATTCAAGATATTTTGAACAACGTTCTAAATATATTGACGGAAAACACGACCAACATTTCTTACTCTGTTAATTTCGTTGGCTAGAACAATGCAAAGTATTGTGTAGTTTGGGAGAATTGAATTACAATATCAATCTTTTCCGCAGGGATAAGTGATTTCACCTTAGCGATATTTTGATGGATTATCCTGGTTGGTAAAATCAGTTCTTCTGTCAGATATCATAACCAATTTAAAAATGCTTAGCTTAAATTGTAAAGGAAAAACGATTACTGTTTTTATAGTCCAGTTAATGATAGAAGCAATAATCAAAACTTTGAAATTGTGGTATCATTTCCATTCGAACAGACACTATGAAAGATTCCCAAACCTCAAAAATTATTTCAGTTCTACTGACGGAGAGTTGTCTCAGGAGAAAATATAACTTATCACTTGACATTTGAAAGACTTGAAGCATAGTGTCCGGGAATTTTTCCTTATGCAAACGAGCAAATTGGATTAGAGTGCAAATTTCAGTTAATGTGTATGAACTAGGAGGGCCTTACAGGAATGTCCACTGCAAAAACTGTACCTTTGAATAGTGGTGCAAAATGACAATTTTGTACCCACAATTTTTGAGAGGCAGTGGCGAACCCAGCGTTGGGTTTAGAGGGGCGGTTCTTTGCCTCCCAGTTCTTGAGAGGGAACAGATTAATAGCAAAAACGATGGTAAAATATGAATCTCTGTGCCCATCACTGCCTCTGAAAAATAGGCAGTATAATGTACCCACAATATTTTAGTATGTAATCTATTTTCTCCCAAGAACTGTGAGGCAAAGAACCGCCACTCTAAACCCAACTCTGGGTTAGCCACTGCCTCTAAAAAAATGTGGATATCAAATTTCAATCTGGTACCCACAAGTCAAGTGTTTACAGTATAGGAAAACAAACTCAGAAATATCTATAAATGGTGTTTTGAAATTGCAGTTCAATTAAGAATATCTTCCAAAATTTTGGGCTCATCTACAAGAAGATTATCTGGAACTGTTTGAGGGTGCTATGAAAGTATGGATGCTCTTTGTAACGATATACTTATGCCAAAAATCATTCTATTTTATCGTGTGTCTTAAAATGAGTATAGAAAGAGTTTCCCAATATAATAGGATTGTAAGTTAAATGTTGCACAAGTCCTCTCAGTTTCTTCATCCAAGTTGCGGTAAATAAGATGAAACTTGATACAAATTATATTCATGTCAATTTCTAGCTTACAATATTATGTAATATTTAGTATAGGTGGTTTCGTTACAAATCCAGTTCTTCTTGCAAGAAATAGAAAATATAATTTTCAGATTATATGGAATTATTAGAATGGAAATACTGTATATCGTAAATATTAAAAATAGGATGCTAAATCTTGATTTAATTTTTGGTGATCTTAAATACAAAAAAAATATTTAAAAAGGGAGTGGTAAAGAAAAGGTTAAGAACTCTGGTCAAAATTATTACCTCATCTACTTACTTTCAGCTTTATCATATTTGAGAGTTCCACACGCAGTTTCTCGCAAGGTCTTCAAAGAAACTAGTAAATAATCGCATTTTATAAGGATAGAATTGAAAGACGATTCACAAAATGTTTCACTTGACTCAAGATGTAATTTACAAAAAATTCATTTTTTGCGGACAGAGTGAAATAAATAGGCTAATGTATTGCTTTACGACAATGGTATATTTCCCTTGAAATTAAGAGTGATGTGTGTAAGTTTTTTTTTCGGAAATAAATCGCTTATGATATAAACAGGATGGGATGTTACCGTAGTGTCACTCTGTATTTATAGTGATTTGAGAGAAAATCTGGAAGTTAAGCTTTAATGGCACGTGTCACCAATGCTAAGGAGTGAATAAATATATTACCTTGAATGCTTTATATACCTTGAAGTTTTGTTTATTCAAGAATAGAGACGAATCACAAATTCTTTAAAAGTAGTAGGAGCAGCAGGGTTTCTACTTGAACTATATCAAGTACATATTTTGCCTTAACGTCTGCCTAACATGCACACATACGAGTAAGAAAACAACCACACACGCATACATAGAAACAGAAAAATAGTACATACTAATTATATTACGTAGTGCATCTATGAGGTTTTCATAAACTAAAAGAGTAACACTGGACTATTGTAATTATCAGCAAACAAATATTTTTCAATAACTAAAAGCTAATATAATTTTTCAGATTGCAAAATGGTTGTTCATATTCAGCTTTAACCAAGACGAGATATGAAATGAAAAAAAAAATCTAATTCAAATTTGTATCAAATAGAATTTGCACACCTATTTTTTCTTGGTAGTGCAATTACACTACCATCAATTTCAAAGAGTTCCCAAAGGAATATTGTCACAATTAACTACAGAAAGCTAGTAGAATACTAAATGTGTAAAAATAGTTTTCTTCTACAGTAAAACCAATATGATATTACAATAGAAACAACACATAAAATCTTAGGGGCAAACAAATGCAGTGTTTAAAGCGGAATTATTAACACCGGCTTCCTAATACCACCTTAAACAAAGCATACATCGCACATAATCACCAGCAGAAATTACATGTAATTTGAACATATGTTCGCCTTTCTCGGTACTGTTTTACATTTCAATTGCTTTCTCTCAGCGTATTGACATGGTCAACATATGTCAATATCAGTGGGTTACTTGAAAGTGTATTACGTTTATCCATTTATGTAGGGACATGGTCGATTTCATTAAATGATATTATAACGTTTTGGCTTCCAGTTTTATCTTTTGCCGAACCCAGCAACGTACTTTCAGCAAATGTATCTTCCTTTACACAAGATATCGTATTTAACACAACAATGATTGTTAAAACCGAGCAAATTAATTCATAACGATTACTGGTAATCGCTGATTGAGCGGAAAGAATAATTTTCTTTTTCATGTATTCTTTTCATTCCGCTACCATTCTTTATAATTAGTTAAAAAAGAAATAAATACTCTGTCAATTTATTTCTAAATTAAGTTTATTATTTTTATTTTGTACCCCAAAATGTGTGACTCCTGCAACAGCGTAAGTAAATAAACATTTAGAAGTAAAGATTTGGGGTAATTTGCACATATGCCGTACATGATTATGCGCATTTTACCCTAAAACCAATATGTTTCATATTTATAGCAACTCCGTATTGTTTTCGTTACTTACAATCTTGTGTGTGGTATAGCAGAAGGCTTCAAGGTACACTTTGCCTACGGTTACTGGCTTGGAGAAACCACGCCTCGTTTTGCTGAAAACTCGATGTCTATGATGTCTTAATTTAACATAAAACTATATATAAATATTCAATTACATATTTTGTTCGTCCTTACTTCAGCATCTTGATCTGACCCTTCCAGTACGTTTGAACATGTGTGCTCTCCCACCTTTCATCGCTCACTTACATCAATATTGTAAGTTACTTATGAAACCCAGTACTGCAAAAATAACCCGTATGTGCATTTTCCCAATAACTACTCTACCTAGGTATATATATTTGCATTTGGTAGGGATCAGTGAAATCAATTTAGCACTTCAACGTCATCAGTGTCTTTACTTTAACATACAAATGATATTCAGCGCAACCTTCCATATCAAAGTGAACGGAAAAATATATACTTTCTACGCACATATATGAAGTGTTGCCTTTGCCTACCATCCATGAGTTCAGAAAAGAAAAATCGTAAACACAAAAGTACTGTAACTCGTGTTCCGCTAATTTGCGAAATGTAGTATTACAGTAGTGTTTATTTGAACGCATCATCAATGCACTGTAGAAGTTCCATGTTGGTTACGATTTCCACCAGAGACAGTTTTGTTATCAGAGTCTAAATGGACGATTATAGTTAAACTCTCTTGCAGATAAAGGATTTTTGGTAAGTATATTAGTAGCACAAGATTCTCGATTTCACTATCGGAAAGGGTTTGTCCACTGTTACATGGAACCCTTCATTTGAAACATTAGATTGATATAATTAAATTAATACTGACTAACAGTATAAGCTTTGAAAAAGCTATGCGTATGGTGACTAACGTAGAGTATTATGATACATTTGGAAAATCTTGAATATTACCTTGTTTAAGAAAATTAACTCAGCTGCAGCACCTATACAATTCTCCGTGTTGAAGTCTCGCCATTTAAGTATACTTAAAGAGATAATGTAAGGAAACTGAGCCTTTCCTTCAAGGCAAACCACATAAGATGAAGGCTATCAAACAAATGATCAATTTCCTTCCGTTAATTACATCAGACAAGGAAAGTAGAAAATAAGTACTTCCCTTCGCCGTCAGCAGATAATTACGACAATTACATTTTTCATGATATGTTAAATCAAGTATCGTAAACGTAGCTATAATGATAATGGGGAGATTCGTAAACAATTACTAAGATAGCTTATACTTTGAAGGAGGCTGATCTGCACGACAAACCAAGTAATGAGCACGCATGCCTACAGGGCAAGAAGCAGACGAAGAGAATGTAAAGTCTACGCCTCGTCTGTATCACGTAACGTGTCAATATCTTACCATACTCTTAACTCTTCCCCTTTAAGTTCACCTTTAATTCTTGCTACCTGGGAAATAGTTTCCTTAAAGGGTATCTACTCTTATTTTAAACAGCACAATTACTAGCGTTTTATTTGATTAAGGTTATACATTCCTCGAACATATTCCCTTGTATCTTATTCCCTTAATTTTTCATATCCCTAAGCACATTCATCATTATCATTACTGCCTTCGAACCGGCCTGGGATATCTGAAGATTATACAAAAAAAAATCAAACTTATTGCTGCTACTGAAAGCTGGAAGTCCATTACGGCAATTACAATCCTTTCCTTAAGTCTCGAACCTGATCCTTTATTTTTGTCTTAACTTACAATGTCATTTTAACTCTACCAATAGGCTACTTCTATCTTTTATATTTTTACAATTTTCGTTCATCTATACATTTAATTGCATTCTTTAGCTTCCAATAGTTGTTAAATAAATTTATAAAATATGCCTGTAAACGGCATTTTATCCCGTATCCTATTTCTAGGTAAAGCAATTTAAGGGAACAATCTTTTACCGAAATTAAATAAGAGTAATTTTTCAAATTCAGTTACAATTGAAGGAAGATGTCAGTAATTGTGAACAATCAAAACTATTATGTTCATGTCCTATCCGTTTAGAAGCATTTAAATCTAAATTAAGATATTCTAGATATGGACATTAGGGTGGAACGAAAAGAAATCAAATATGTGTGACTGTTTTCTAAGAATGATAAAAGTTGATTTAGTCTTCCTGACTAAGCTAACATAAACTTTCTTCTCAATACTAAATTCTTGTTGGGGCACATGAGCTTTGAAATCTTCATTATTGTAAATTTTGGTGTTATTGTGACATGTATAAATTTGTTTGTACTAATTTCTTAACGTCAAACTATGTTTTGAATTTAGGTTTAAAACTTGTAAGCGTTAATAACTAACTTTCCAACTGTCATCCCTGTCACTCGTTCAGGTATCACATGCGCGCAAGTCATCTGACAAACTAGAGGTGACACTTGAAGCTAATTGTTAATGTTTACAAGATTTAAGTGTGAACCCAAAGCGTTGATTCACTTTGAAAAAGTAATACAAACAAATTTATACATTCAGTAACAACACTGAATTTACAATGATGAAAATTTCAAAGATCTTGCGTGTCCTCAAGAATTCATTTATCAGAAGGAAAAAGATTTTGGAAGCTTATTCAGAAAGAATAAATTAAACTTATTTCTACTATTAGAAAATATGCAAACATTTTTTATTTTTTCGTTCAACACTAGTGTAGCTGTGAAAACTACTTGCCGTGGCTATTTGTTACTTTTTGCTAGCCTGAATCGAATATATTCAGTGTTGTTAAGTACTTCCACTTAATAATTGAGGGTAGTTTCGTTCGATGCTGCCAGCCGGATAGGGTTTATAAATTTTGGTAAACTTGGAAATTAATACATAGAAAAAATGACAACCACTGTGAGCGGAACTTGAAGCCGAATTTCCAAGTTACCTGTTGGGTATGCTCCACATTACACCAATACAACACGGCCAATTCTTTGTGTATATAGAATGCTCCTCACACTTCGATACTCTCCGAGTTCTTCATTACTGCTTATGAGATCCAGCTCCTTCACTTCAAGCGGAGGTTTAGTTGAAGAACCTTTTACAATCGCCCTGTGCGAATGAATATTGTACCTTTTTTCACAAGGAAATCAAGTGTATAGTAAATACGGAAATTAATACACACGAAATTTGACAGCCGCCGTGATAAACTGTATTTTATAGACTAATTTAGTAATTACGAACTTTGGCTTGTCTCGATAATAGTTAAAATTCAGAAGTCACCATGTTGCAGGTAAGCTTTCAACCAGCGATCTCGAAAAGGGTGGCTCAGTGCCCTAGTCCATGTGATTACCGAGGTAATCACGATAGGATTTGTGTTGTAAAGACTCTTTAATTAATATAAGAATTCTCTACATTATGGAAAAACAGTAATTGTTAAATAAAACAGGTAGCAAAAATATTGAAACATCATATACTAACTTCATAAAGTTACCATTAAACTAAATATCGATAGCAATTATCCTATTCTCTCTTATAAACAGCAATTGAAATAATAAAGTTTTGCAGTATTTGTTAGTTTATCAAAAATGTGTATCTTTGAGTGTAGGGAATGATTACTTAAGTTTTCAAAATTGAAAACTATTCATGAGTCAAATACTTATAGATTCTTACTGAAGCAAAGTAAAAATTCAACCCAACCATAGAAAGGAAACATAGCCAACTTACCTATAGAGAGAAGATAGAAAGATAATACTAGTTATCATCTCATGAAATATATACAAAAAGCATTTTCATATTTATATAGCAAAGTAGGTAGCCATAAAAATTTAAAAAATTTCCAAAGATTGTTTCAAAATCAAAACCTACAAAAATTCATGAAGGGTTCACCAGGAAATTTTCAAAATATGTTTTTAAACCTGTATTTTTACCTGCCATTCAATCCATTCACATCATCGTTGATTGTGGGTGTGATTAGACCGCGTTTTACTGGTAAATGACAAATCAAGACTTGTTACTGCTACTCGTATAGATAGACAAGGTAACACGTGGAAAACTATAGGTGGGCTTTCCAATAGTTTTTTTATTGAGAGGGTACCTATACTGTGATTTTCACTTTGAGTTAAGCATGAATACAGGTAGTCCTGATACAATGTTCTTCAAAGAACAATTCCAGAAATTCCGTATAAAGTTGTTTTAGGTAATCTTAATTTATGTGCTGAACGATCACCTATAGTCTGAAAGGGAAATGCAAGCCTTGCACCTCAAATTGAGCGATAAGACAAAAATTGGTATTATTGGTACATCAGTTAGTAACATGCAACGATGGAGTGTGTTCATGTGACGTTCTGGAAGGCTATAACAACAGGAACTTTAAAACTGACCATACGCAGCCGTATTAATCGCGCATGTAATGTGAATATAAGGGATAAGAATAACTTGTATTGTACGATTATATAATTTTAGGTATATACACTATATGATCGAAATTATCCGGCTTCCAAATTGAAAATGAAGTACAAGTTTAGGCCGTCCTCAATCGGAAACATTGGCAGTCAATACGATGTTGATCCACCTTAGCCTTGATGGTAGCCTGCACTTTCGCAGACATACTTCAGTCAGGTGGCGGAAAGTTTCGTGGGGAATAATAATCCATTCTTCGCGGAGTGCCGAAATAAGAAGAGGCATCGATGTATGTCGGCGTGGTCTACCACTAAATAGGCTTTCCAAAACATCCCAGAGATGTTTTATCGGATATAAATCAGAACTCTGCATAAACCAATTCATCAGTGGGATATTGTTGTCGTTCAACTACTTCCCCGCACATTCCTTGTTGTATACGGGTGCACGGTAGTGTTGAGCAGAGGTTTCAAAATTATTGTTAATTCTGTATAAAAATGAAATAAAATATATTCTAAAATATTCTTGTCTGAGTGTGTAACATAATCTCTCACTCATAATTGAGATGGTAATAAAATAGAAGAATGGAAATTAAAAAAATACTATTTAGACTTTGCCTAAAATGGAAAAGTTGTCTTTTTGAAACAATATGAAATTTCTACACTCTTATCCATACGAATATTTGAATGCAACATTTATTTCAGAAATAAGTTTAGTTAGTTAACTTGGAAAAGTAATACTACACTATACAAAATAAGCTCCATTCCTACCTTTGGAAGCAACTTTTGCACACGTCAACGTCCTATCATTTCGTGTGTACCTTTACGCTGAAATCGCAATTTTTAAATGCTTTTAACATCATTTTTCACACAAGCGAAAATATGTAAGTAAGCGGAAGCTTAGAAAAGAATTCAAATAGTTGGTTAGAGCGAATGATATAACATGGGGATCTCCGTTCGTTTATTGGTTTTAAGCAACTAAGCTATTAAAACGCGTTAATCAGTCTTTTCACGCTAGCAACTAAATATCGATACAACATATAAGTGGACCAAAATTTAACGACATATGTTGTGAATAAAACGTTTTGCATGATATGCTACTTTAAAAGTAAATTTTAAAACACATTTCCAAATTTATCTTTAGAAATATGTTGTTAACTCCCCACACTTTATCTTCTTCTCGACACTACTAACATTTCTTGAACACGAAGTGAAGAGATTTTGAGAAACGATTTATCCAGAAGCTTAAACCAAATACACTGCATTTTTGATAGTACAACTTCGTGGAACATTAATCTCTAATTGAACTTATTATCTAAAACGAACCGTATATTATTTAATCACTTTAATCAAACCTTCTCATTCTCTCCACAAGCTTTACTATTTTTTTCAGGTTTCAAAATCCTTCGAAATGTAACGTTGCGAATACTTTAGTTTGCTGATGAAAAGTCCTTTCGTTTCTGTATTAACAGTGAGCGTTGATCAAAGGAATATAGATGTACATCGTATATAGAACTTTGAGATTAAAACAAATTAATATTTTAGAAACGCATTAAGCTAATAAAAATTAATGGAATGCTTCAAACAAAACTAATTATGTATTCTGATTGACGATGCCAGATTCTGCAGTGGTTTAGTTCTAATACAACCAAATTACATTTGAATAGTGCAATGTATACAACAAATGAAAAGTGAGCAAGTTCTGAAGTATACAGTGTAGTTGAAAGTGTAATCTCAAGTCGACTGATTTTAGTACTATTTTCACTACAACTTGAACATAAATTAATAAAAACAAGGTCAACAGAATATTCTATTACACTGTAGAAATCCGTACAATCTAAATAAGCCATATTTTCATAACACCTGTACCCAAGAAACAGACATCCATAATCTTCTAAATTCCTCTATAGAGAAGGTTGTTGGAAAGTTCCAGAAATCTCCAGGTGATAATCACACTCTGAATAGCGAAGATGTTTAGACACTTTATTGCACTTCAGCTTCTTTCGTACTTGCGGGATGTTTCTAATGAAAGACAATGTCAGTTCTGTAATTATCAAGCACATGAACTCAAAAGGTATTATAGTATTCAACTTCAAAGGTAACTATCCTGAAGAAAATTTGGTCGACGTTTCATTTAAGTTACAAATTCTAACTGTTTACCATACCAAATATGCACTTTGTTGTTTAATATGAGAAATATTTGCCTTAATAACAGAATGTAACCTGCAGTTATGTTTCTTTGAGCGACAAATACATCATCTTAAACTTTCAAATTCCTAAAACCATTAATACATTAAAATTCAGCAATCTAACTCAAGCAAAGAAATCATTAACAACATCTACAACTGACCAAAAGTAGACTGATTAGAAGTTTGGTAACGATGGATATGTATATTGAATTAATAATACTTTCTAAATGGATTTTCGATTCCTTCCCCAGTAGAGCAACACCATGATGCCTACATGTCCATATAGAAACCACATCGTCAGTGTTGATCAAAACTTGTCGACTTTCAGCCTAATTTATGTGATCTGGGCCTCTCAATATATGTGTCGCATGAAATATGAAGTGCAATTTAACCGACTTAGTATAATGTGGGAATATTTACAAAGGAATTACTTGGGTATATTTACAAAGAAATGAATTCAGGGTTTAGCGTTAAATGTCTTGATTTGCTGTAGAAGGGATTTTAACCATTTTGGATTTCAATTCCTAAGGTTTCAGTGATAAACACATGCAGATATGAATGTGGACAATGTCAATGACTGATGTTCATCCATATGGTTAATAATGCATATATTGCCTTATTTTCCTCGTTTTCAACAAAAGCACTATTTGATATAGTCAAAACTTGTTGACTATTTGAAAGCTGAGTTCGTAGTTAGAATTTGAATTTAGCAATGATCTTGCCTGATGAGAAATTGATGATGTATTTCTTCTCAGCATTTTTATATGATAAGGATTTAGTGTATTTATAAAATGGTAGTTGTTTCTTTACCGTTATACCGTTATGGTGTGGATCATAATGACCCATCATTCAAACTTTTGTTCTGTAGTTTTCATTTTTCTTGCAAGATGGTTCTAGTTCCTACTAGCTGCCTATATCCCGATACTCACTCATAGCCATTTTTCATCCTGTTTCTACAAGCCATGCTTTTTTAAAAACAATTTTCGGGGTCATTTTGACCCGCACCACGCTAGTTACGTTACAGTGTTTGGCAGTGAGTTTTGAACGGAAATATCCCAACTGTTTACAATCCCTGTACATAGGTGTACTGAGTGTTAAGATACATTGACATATAGTATATTTTGGTATTGTATAGAATATTTTAATTATAGTATTAAATTGTGCAAATTTTAAGTTTACCAGAGTTGTTGAAACATAAAATTTAAGGATATTTCTTTCCCTTTTTTGTAGCTTATAACTTCTAGTTTATTATTATAGTTACTGTTAACATGATTAGAAAAACAAATAATGACAATTTACACATTTATTCCAAGTCGATCAAAACATTTTTTTTGTTTCTGGGAGGCTCCTTTTTAACCGCACCACACTGAATTACGTAACAATATTCCACAACACTACTTAAGTGTCAAGATGTAATTATAACCAATTTTGAACACTGACAGCAAGGTAACTGATGTTGAATTTCGTAATACGTTCTGCTTGAGTAATAGAATTTGAGAAAGCTGGAGATTTCTGTTCCCATTTTATGAAATTGTAAAAGTTGCACCGGCAAGGATACAGATGACAGACCTTATCCACATTGCCTTTCCAAGGAATCTACAGTTTATAGTATATGGTAAGTCTAGGTGGGGCGATTATGGGACCCACATAGATCAACATCGGTCAGTCAGTAAGCTAGAATGAATCACGTTGGTATGGTATAGTTTTGAATGAGACTGATAGAGGACCCACGTAAATCAACAGCGGCCAATTCTCGAGCTAGAGTGAATCGTATTGAATCATGTGAATACAGGGTAGATTTGGATTAGTTTGATATATGGCCCAAATATACCCACATTAAAAACTGGCAAAAGCAGTTTGACATTATGTAGAATCTCTACAGATCTTTAAATCAACCAATGTAGATGTGTCCTTCGTTGGAAATGATGTTCATTCCAAACAGTTGTTCCATATCCTAGGGCGGACAAAGTGTTTGTCATTCTATCTGGAACCCATATCAATCATCGAAACTGAGTCCACATTGGTCGACGTTCTTGTGCTTCTTCGATTAATAGGACAAAAATAGTTTATAATATAACGAAATTGTGATTTTCTCCTGATGAAAGCATAAATAAGTTTTTTAAACGTATTTATTAAAAATTTCAAAACTCCTTCAAGTTCGCGAAGCTTTGTAAAATTTTATAATGAAAGTGGGGTGGTAATTATAACTGATACTGCGTATTTTATGACAGTGTTTAATAACCACAAAATGAAAAAAAAACATAATTGTTTTCATAACATTTAGCGTTATTTCTCATGTGAACCCTTTAAAAGTCATCTTTGCATATATAAAAATAAACTTTAATAATAAATTAATTTGTATTGAGTTTCTTCTTATCTTGCTATTATTTAAAGTTTATTTTCAGGTTTAAATTAAATTAATATTATAAGCTTTTTCAAGTTTTTATATCGCAAATACGCATTTTACCTTGGTATGTATATATTTAACTAAAGGACTAATGAGAATGCTACTTTCGTTCATATTTCTTTACTTACTATAACTCCATCATCTTAGGGATTTCTATAAATGATTCTTATAGAAGAATGGAACAAAGTAAACAAATAACGAGACTTTTTGAGACATTTTCTTTAGAATTGGTTTTCTTCCCCCCCCCCCCCCCCTTCATACTTCTCTTTCATTTCTATACACATTTTCGGTCCAATTAAGCTCTCTGAAAAAAGTTGACTGTCACTAGTTTCACTCTTGAGAGTTTTTATAATTCTATAGAGCTCCAAATAATGAACTTATGTCCTATTGCAATTCGCAGAACTCCCTCTAGAGTGATATATAAACGTGCGTGCGAGTGTGTGTGTGTGTGGGGGGGGAGTATTCCTCAGAGCTTCTAGAGCCAAAGTAAGAAAATAGACATAGTGAAGATTTTACGGCCCGTAATAACTATATTTCGTTGCCATTTCTTTGGACATTTCAGACTATTTATGACACCTTCTATGTCTTGTAGACGTATATTTTCCGTTTGTTCCCTTCGTTAAATGTTACATATAGACACACTCGTGTTTGTACGGACTAACAAGAGAAAGGAACTCGAGTATTTTGTATTGATTTTGTCCTCAAATAAGACGATAAAGAAAGGAACCCTTCAATATTTAAAGAAACTAAGTGAAGAAAATTTTCAGGAGACCAAAAAAATGTTCCCAATTAAATTGTAGTCTATGAAACGAAGTATCACTTTTTTTGGTCTGTTGTGAGTCCAATGAAGATATTTTGTCACAATCCTAGGTATGCAGAAACTGATTTATAGCTAAATTTTAAAATGTGACTTCATTCATTTTTACATAGTATTTAATGACAACAGGGCAACATTTATAGAATGATGTTAACATGAATGTTATAATGACATATTTATTCAATAATAACAATTTCAAATCCCATTACAAGTGTGCATGCATATGGTTTTATAATTATAACAAACTAATGTTATTTGTGCATTGTAACAAAATATATATGTTTCTGGTTGAAATTTCCACTCTCTTGAACTTGTTTTAGTCTTTTAGCGAAGCAAGTATTTCATCATAAATGTTTTTGGAGTCATATCTGAAATACATATTGACAGACTTTCTGTAAATCTTGTATCTTCTCAGCGTTGACAGTCACTTTACAAGAATAGACTTTCAAGCAGAAAATAATTAACCCGGCGGCACTGGCGCTTGGTAATGTGAATTGAGCACTGGCGCCAAGTCTCAGAGACCCGTTTGTTAAATCTTAAATCTTTACATAATAATTTTTATTTAAATTTTTTTGTTGATAAATTTATTTTGTATTACGCATATTAAACAGGTATATTGCGAATTTAAATACAAATGTTACATTTTAGTGTATTTCTGGAAAAAAAATTGAAAAGTTATGAAAAATATGGGAGAACTAGAATTATTATTTAGTAAAAAGTTCCAAATTTTCAGTATGTTATCACAAGGTAATAAATCATATTCAGAAGTGTTCATTCAAAATTAAAATTTTCAATTTAAACCCAAATCACTTGCAAACATTTGAAACTATAATGATACATTTTTCATAAAAAAATTACAGTTTATTTGGGCAATTTGCGCATGAGAATTCAGCGTGGCTAAGACAAATGAACTTTTTACAGTACTTGCAGTAATATTTTGTCTTGCTGTTATTTCTGCACAAGTGACACCTTTTATTTCTACTATAGAGCTTTTATTTCAACTCTATCAGTCAATTGAGCTGAACTTTCTCTGTTAAAATTAGGCCTGCATTTCTCTATGTACGCATTTGTATTGATAACAATTATGTTCAATATTTCGTCATCAAAAAATAGGCTCCAACAACCAATAGGCGTTTTTGCTTCTCTCCCATACGCTTTTACTCCTGGCAAATGGACGACAATGTTTGATTGGCGAGTTCTTACCGCTTGTCTCGATGGGCAGTGCACTTTCCACTTTGATCTTCCATCCTTGCCAACATAGGTCGGAACTCATTGTTCTTGTTGTTGTTTTTGTTGTTTTGCAACCCGATCCTGTTGTTCAATTCCATTGTCACTTTCTTCACCTTCTTCCTCAGTGTCCGTGTTGTCACAAAACTCCTCCACAATGTCCTTTTCTTCATAGTCAGATTGATCGAGATTCGAAAACTCATCACCAATGTCACTGCCAAAGCTTTCTTCAAGAATCAGTCTAATTCTTTCACACTCTTATTCACTAGCCATTTTAATCCACAGTGTTATAGAAAACTAGAATGTATACAAACATACTTAGTGTAACTCTTATTCTTCACCTGTAAAGGTACAAAGAATTTCTTTTTGCAAAATTAGTAAACTCTCATTTCAATAACACGAGCACTAGCGCCTAGTCTGTCAGACCGAACACCTCTTTTTTTTCGAATGCAATACATATCCGTGAACGACGAAATGCTGTTGACAACTGAGGAGTTGAGCTAGGAAGCTACACAAAAGCGCGTTCTTCTTGGCCCCACCTAATAGTAACAGGCTACAAAAACAGGCGGCACGGGTCTGTGAGACTTGGCGCCAGTGCCGCCGGGTTAATGTAGCGCAGAAGTTGGGGATATTGTTAGCAATTTTTATAGTGTTAGTTTAAGAGGTGTATTAACAAAAGGACTATGAGTACATAAGACCTAAACCAACACTACAACAATTAACAAAGTTCCAAATTTTATGAACACACAAGTTCCTGGACAATTCACCAATCAAGAGAATAAATATAATTCACATTGTCGTGAAGCATAAGTCCAGTCAACTTTAGAATGAGCGTTCACTGAATAATTAGAGGCCATTAGTATTTCCTTTCAACATATTATGATGGAATAATTTCTCTTGCATATAGTCCAGGACCAAAGTGCTTTAACCCAAAATGTCGGTATATACTAAATATTTTGATGTTTTCTATATGAAAAATGTGCGCTGAAACCGAATCTGATTAGTATACGTTTCATACCTTGAGCGTTTCGAGATATGACGTTATTAATATGGCCGTCCTATAATGTGTACCTTGTATTATGACGTTGATCGATATACATTAAATATACCCATGTTTGGTATCGAACGCAAGTGTTAGATGCCTGGAGTTGAACTAAATGAGTGGATTTCACCTGATGGCGTCCTTGTAGTGACTATTCATTGTGTTTTACATTCAGAATCAGGGCTGTAGTCGAGGGTGTACGAAAGTATACGCCGTATACCCTCTGAGTAATCTTACACATTAGCGTATGTATATCTTCTGCTACGGTGTGTACGCACTTGATCTACTTTTGCTTCATTTATTTATTTAATTTGGCAGCCACCCCAGTCAGATTATTATGGGTAATAATTTTGGTTCTACTTGATCGGGAATGCTGAGAAAGGAAAAAGGATATAAGTACATGATGCGTTAGTATTTTGTCGCTATTTTTTGATGCAACAATAATTTTCTAGAAATGTGTACAGTTAATTTGAACTGGTATTTTGTTAGCTTAGCTGGTTATTTTATGCAGGTCTTGAGTAATATGAGATTTGACTTATCTTTTCAAAATCAAGGTAGAAGTTTGACGTTTCAATGTGTGGAGTAATTTCCATAGTACTATAATTATGGTCAGATCTGTAACTGCAAAGCAAGTAAGTTGACTTCAGAAGCCAAAGGATACACGTGACATTAACGAACAAAAAACCTAAAAAACCTATAAAAAAACTTTTATATATAACCCAAAATACGTGACACAAAACTGTCATATGTCCCAAGCAGCACATGATATCAGGCCAATATCGGCCTATACTGGGACAGCCTTGATGGATATTTGCCCAGTGTTGGACCAATATTCTATACTGTTTTGGACTGTACAAAGAAATCTTGGACCTTAATGTGTCTATCTACAACTATAACAATTTTGTGTCGCATATACGACTGAGTATAAAAAGTTCTTGCAATCACCTGGAAGGAAACAACTTTAGAGAACTTATACAAGGTAACCAAAAGATATTTGGCCGTTTTTGATGCCGATAACTTAGTGCTCACAGAGAGGAAACGAAATGACACACGTGCCTGCCTGGCGATCGGGAGTTAGTCTGACAATCGACCTTCAATAATACAGGCACGGTGCTAACACAGAGCAGTCATAGCTCGTACAGTGTAAAAGAGAAATGGATATATATCTATGCACCTTGTTTGCGTGTGTTTGTTGTATTACTTTAAAGTGGGCCTGTCAGCTGCCGCATCAAGTCGCCGCATATGCCAGGCATTTGGTGAGAATGCCGTGAACGAACGCACCTCCAGACATTGGTTCCAGAACTTTCGTTCGGGAGATGTGAGCCTTCCTGATGAACCTCGCAGTAGACAACCACGTATATTGGATGACGAGGCCCTGAAACCAGCCATCGAGGAGGACATTGGTCTAACGTGTGATGAACTTGCAGAAAGGTTCCTTGTTCCCACTGAAACAGTCAAACTGCACCTGCATGGGATAGGGAAGTCATATGGGTTAAGGAAGTGGGTACCCCACACATTGTTGGCAGCTAATAACGAACAACGAGTGACAGCCTATTTATACTTGCTCATTCGGCACTTGAACACCTCCATATTTGATCGACTGCTCACTAGTGACGAAAAGTTGGTCCTCTATGACACTCTCAAACGTATCAGACCTCTATTTGTTGTCGCCAGGTGACCCTGTTCCTCACACTTCAAAACCACCTCTGCACCCACGGAAGGTTAAGGTTATGCTTTCTGTATTGTGGACTTGTCACCAAGTGGTACATTACGAGCTATTTCCACCTGGTTAGATCATAACTGCTGACCTCTACTCACATCAGTTGCAAAGGGTGCACCGTGCAGTGCGGCAGAATTAGCCGGTATTTGTGAATTGCAAGGGTGTGCTGTTCTTCCACGAAAATGTAAAGCCACATGTGGCAAAGAGAACCCGGGAGGCCCTTCAGCAACTTGGCTGGGAAACACTGTGCATTGCACCATATTCACCGGACATTGCGCGAACAGATTACCACCTGTTTAAGTCCCTCGGCAACTACCTTCGTGGGAGATCCTTCGCCAATGAGGGAGACCTGCGAAATGCACTCACGGATTCTTTGCCTTGAAAGCCGCCGATTTTTATCACCAGGGTATTGTGCAACTGCAGGAACGTTGGTAAAATGTGTTGGATGCTGATGTAGATTACTTGAAACTTGATGTAGATTAAGGGAACGTACCGTCCACTGTATTGTTCTTTGTTTATCACTGCTCTTGAACGACAAAAACGTTTTTGGTTACCTTGTACATTATGCTAGAATTCGTCCTTCTTTACATAGCCGCCACATTGGTACATTGGTACGACACATTTCTGCCAGCGATCCTTATTCCAGGCATCTAGGGCTTTCATTTGATACCAAACATGGATATATTTCGTGGAAGTTGTTTCAACGTCCTAATAAGAGGTAGTATTATAGGGCGGCCATATTGATGACGTCATATCTCGATACGCTGAAGGATGTGAAACATATATACTATATTACTCATTTTGATTAACTCCAGGCATCTAGGGCTTTCATTTGATACCAAAATAGGCATATTTAATGTAAATCGATCAACGTCATAATAAGAGGTACACACTGTTGGACGGTCATACTGATGACCTCATATTTCGAAATGCTCAATGGTATGAAACGTATACCCGTCAGATTAGGCTTCAGCGCACTCTCTTCATAAAAAAAGCATCAAGATATATTGTATATACTAAACTTTGGGTTCAGGCAAAAAAGCTCACTTGGGCCCCGGACTAATAGATACAAACGAAATATGTTATTTTTGACTTAGATCTTTTAACATTGGATGATTCAATTACCAAGACATTTATTTCTACTATTCCTCTTAAGTTATGTAGCGGGGATAGACAGACAAATAGACAGATAGATGGATACATAGAACAAGCGGCCGTAGCTCAGTGATAGAGTTTTGGCTATGGACACACAACTACACATCGATTAGTTCGACTATTTAGCGTGTGCGATAATTAAACAAATTGTAGCTGAGAATGTACTAACACGCGCGAAGAATCCAGTGAGTAGCCCGTAAAAATATTTTTTTATAGAATAGATTCGCAACACTGACAATGCCATTGCCTAGGTACAAGAAAACTCACAGTGCTTCTCTATTGTGTCGAATAATGTTTATGCTAAGTTTAGTGCACCTAAGTCCAACTAAATAGAAGCAAATAGAATAATTGATTATTTTAAAAAAATGGGTTTGAAACACTGAATTACTGCACCAATCAAGACTGTTTCGGCAACTCTAAACTCGGACCAAGACCTTTCCAACGACACCTAAGGCAGATCCATACATCTTATGGTTCATGAGATATATTTTAAGATACAAGTTAGCAACATTGAAGAAGGGGTTACTGGAGACGGCAATATCCGCAGTGTTTTGCTATTTTCTCAATATTTAGGCCAAGTTTTAGTGCTGCTCTGTATAAACTAACGGATATTTTTTTTTTATAAATGAAAGGTTGGCAATACTGGTAAGTGGGATACTTCGAAACGTAGAACTCTTCAGTGTTTCTCTATTATGGGGAATAACGTTTACGCTAAGTTCGGCTCAGCTATATCAACATGCACGGCAGTGCATGAGCCAAGTTCTTCACGTCAGAAAACGTCAGCACTGCCACAAGCATGTTATACAGGAACAAGAGTTTATGGCAAAATCGACGATTTGGGGGCCCCGTAAGAAAAAAGATGTTAAAGATAGGAATATGAGCTTTTGCCGTTAAGGAGATACGGTAAATATGTGCAGATGTACAA